>CAWZYM010000402.1:0-70000 GCA_963966185.1 Rhabditoides inermis
AGGTTCGATTCCTGCATTTGGCAATTCTTTTGTCGAGCAAGTGGTGACTAGGTGAGAACCGTCTCGTGTGGAAAAGTAGTCGACTGTGTGCCAGCTTGGCTTAGAGGCAGAGCGTCGCTCTCGTAAAGCGAAGGTCGCAGGTTCGATTACTGCAGTTGGCAATCCTTTTTGTCGAGTAAAAGAGTTCACAATCACAATGTTTGCTCATTTGACCACCGATCTCTTTTACCGGAGATCTCCGGACTATATTTACACAAACATGAAAGTAAAATTTCCAACAATAATTTATTTCAAACAGAACCTATGGCACAAACGACTATTGCAACTATTGCACAAACGTTTAAAAAATCTGAGAAATATGGTACAATGATGTGAGCGTAAAACAATTATGAAATAATCACAGTAGAATGTCTGTACAATCATAGATCAGAAAATTCTGGCAATGCACGATGTATCCAATCAAAACTAAAAATACTGATGACGTCATCTCACATCATGACGAGTCCGTTGACAGAGAGAATGTCGGTAACCTGCTCGCTGTTGCACACTCTCTTCAGCACAGTAGGCGTGACCATCTGAAAGGGGCGGAGTCAAGGGGGCGGAGTCAGAGGGCGGAGTCAAGGGGGCGGAGTCAAACGTGGCCACGTACCGGGTATGTGGTTTTGATGTGGTCGACATTCTGGTATGCGTGTCTACAGAGAGTGACGAGAAAGCGAGTTGGCAGGTCGAACTCCCTCTCATCATGTTGACAGAAGACGTACAGCTCAGCAGGCTCAAACAAATTATCTCACGTCAGCAACGCAAGCAGTCAGCTTCCATCTTTGATAATAGTAACATGTTTTATCAATCAAAATAATAATTTATTGCAGAAAAACTGCGTCACACATCAAAAATACAGTGAAAAAGTCATATATTTCACATATATATCTGTCTCCCACTCACCCAGCTGTCGCGTCGGTTGGAGTAGACCCAGGCAGTGAGTCGCATCACAACAGCCCCCAGCAGAGACGGCTTTAAACCCGCCAGCTCATTCTGCAATCAAAAGTACGATAAACGCTCTAACAACAGTCATACCTGAACGAGAGTGAGCATGGAAAGCTCCTTGGCGAGGCGCCAGAATCCACTCTCCAGTGAGATGGGATGCTACAACACCGTATACTAGAGTAACCAGCAATAGACGCCAGTGCCCCCAGTCACTACCGTACCTGAAGGAGACGCATGAAGTGCATGACAGTGTTGCGAGTGATCTGCCAGTTGCAAGCCGTCAAAATCTACAAAAGTAGATTTTGTCACAATCGATTGACCGTATACCTCGATCTCCATGCGACACAAATCAGCAGCCGGATATGTGCTTTCCGGATAATGATAATGTGCCTCCAGCTAAAATTGTAAACTGTAGTAAATATATTGAGCGCGAAACTAGCTCACAATCAGCATTCTATTAGCAAAAAAAAATCGTAGTATACGACATTTTGACAACACTTTTGCGTGGTTACACAGGGTCGAACCCGCGGACCGCGCAGTCCTTATAATCCAAGACTCTTGTTTTCGGCTGAGAACAATTGCTACGGCTATATCATTGTTACTCTCTATGAGTAGTGAGATAAACGCAATACCAAAAACCGGTAGGATACCGTAGCATACCTTGGCAGCAATGATAACCGCAGTAACGCCGCACAACTCGAGGTCGTAAGTCGAGTGAATAGATTCGCTCTCCTAAAATACAGCATACCAAACAACGAACGGTAACTCGGTAACCCACCGCCATCGCAATGTCGACGAGGTTCACGGCAATATAGTACACCTCGGTGGGATATCTCACGTTAAACTTCTGAAACAAATATTTATGTGAAGTAGAAAATTGCAGATCTAGCACTGAGCTGCGCTATGAAACAGCGAAATCCACAATCCCACTATAGTACCGTAGTTTAACTAGATCGCCTTTGCAAGTGCGCCACTCAATCAACGCTATCGGCTGCCGCCGCACGCGGATGGTGAGCACGCGACGCACGCTTGGCTCTCCATAATTATAGAACTCTCTTCGCGTCTCTGACCGGGAGAAAGAGGCACTTTCTCGTCGCTAATTACCTCGTAGATGAATCTGACGAGCATTCCGCGATGTAGGGGAGTGAGCAGACGGGTCGAGATAGGGTGGTGGAACTGAACACGTCATATCCGTCACATCATATCTACACTACACCTAAACTTGTATTCATAATGTCTTGCAGTGATGTCCGCGTCTCGTAAATAAATGAGCAAAACAAATGTGAAAAACATTAAAAAGTTTTCGAGGTGAAATCACGTTACTCGTACCTGGTAGCTGTGCATGTAGGTGATAATGTCGTGTCCGAAGTCGCAGTCGCACGCGAGGGGAACCGGCACGTCAGGCAGGTCGAGCGGCCGACCCGGCACCGCGCCCCTTGTATACAGAGGGTGCACCGACACCGACAGGTAGCTGCAAAATGCGGATCGGAACGAAAACATGCGATTCATCAACACACACGATTATATATCAACAATCATCGAACGCGATTGGAATATATGTGGACATTCGATGATTGTTGATATGTAATCGTGTGTTGTTGATAAAGCTGGAGTGGATTGGTGTGGACAGGTAGCTGTAACATCTACGTGATTTGAATACGTTCATTTTCCGTACATTGTTTGATAAACTAGTGGAGAGCGAGTATACACAAGTTACGATCTTTAGTTGTCGCCCTCAAAGGACGTTATATTGCGTACCGTGAAAATGGGAGACCCTATATATATAAAAAAGGAGTACATCAGCGCAACATGGGAACACTACACTGGCTCTACCTGAGCTTCTTCTTCCTCTCCTCTTCCAGCTTCCTATCGCGGAGCTTGCCTCGCTGGAACACCTGCAGGTAGACGTGTCCCAGCTTGCTCTGCAACAACAAAGTCTTGAGCGAGTACAGTAATCAAGCGGTCAGTATCTCCAAACCACTCCCGATCGGAATATTCTCGAACACCCCGGAACACTTGTCTAGCCATCCCGTCGAAACACAATCGTGTCCGAAGAGACTGACCGCCCCTCCCCACGCACCTCTTTCTTGATTGATCGCCGCCGGTTCGGGTCGGCGACGCGCAGTCCACCCTCAACAGGATGGAAAGTTTAAGAAAGCGATGTCAGACTCGATTATGTATCGAAACGTTGCTTTATGATGGAAAAAAATTGAGTCTGACCTCCACTTTGCGGTGGATAAATCAGTGATAGGCATTTGTATCGCGTGAACATCGTAGAAGATGATTGAAAGTGCACTCACCCTTCCTCTGCTTCCATTGAGTCCGAGCTCCTCCAATCTCTCACAGATGCCGCCACCTTCCCTCACACAGCACTCCGACGACAACTAGAAATCGATCGATAAATCAATGCATGACGACACTCAACCATGTGCGACTCACCTTCGGGATGTTCAGAACCTCCGGGTTCTCCATCACTGCAATTAGTCAGCCGAATAGTGGGTGAAACATGTGAATCATTGAAGACGGCGGCAGGAAAATCAATACAATGTAGAAAACAGAAACGATTGATCGCCACTGAGTGGGGAAACAGACGAAAACGGAGGCAAAACGATAGTGATCAATGAGAAAAGGGGTAAAAACAACAATGACGACTAATAAACAACAACAGTGGATAGGAAGAGAGAGAAAAATGTGACTGCCACCCGGTTGAATCGCTCTGGATTTCTAGCGCACTCTAGGCCCGGTAGGTCACCAACCGAGAATGCGCGGGAAACTCGCCCCACTCCCACTCCCACTCTGCACCTCTCGTGTGTTTTTACGTTGTTTTCCATACGTATACCCGGTTTGTAGATGATCAATTTTGTCGACTCCGAGCCTCTACTCGTCACTCGACAGCCGGAGAATGGAGACGGTGTGTGGTCTCTCTCTCTCTCTCTCTCTCTCTCTCTCATTCCTATTTTTCAGACCGCTAAGCAGCTATTAAGTTCCCAAAAAATGTAAAATAATACAAAATAAATGTCGAAAAATAGTGAAAAAATGCAGAAAAATGTCCAAAAAAATGTCAAAAAATATTGTAAATTTTTACATTCTTCGCGCGCCCCCTTGCCAAAATGTCGAAAAATACGAAAAAATGTGTTTTTGGGAATTTTACCATTTTTTGAACATAATAGCTGCTCTACCGTGTGCTACGACAGATCTACGACTGCTCTCTCGTCTTCACCCGCTCGCACGGTGTTATCGATCGAACGATCGATCAATCAATAAATGATAAATCGATCGATATTTCAGTGCGTATGCTGTGTGAGCTGGTGCTGCAGTTCGTCTCCCTGTATGTCATGTGCCTGGGCTTTGGCGCCCTCGACAGTTGCCTCGTCGACACCAAGGTGGGTCGGTTGAACCCACCGGTCGATTGAACCCGCGCGTTGATTGAACCGTTTCAGATCCCGGTGTGGCTGCTCATGTGGGGCTGCTGGGTCTATTTCATCGCGCTTTTCTCGTTCACTCTCGACGTTCAGGTAAATATTGTTTGTGTTGCCTGTCTGCTATATTTGATTGCTTTCTCTTAGGCTGCTCCCCTGCACTCGTCTCTCTCCGTTTTCGTCCGCATCTACCAGCTGTTCGGAGCTGTGTGGTGAGTGATTATCGATTGATATTGATTGAATGATTTTGATTGATTGTTGCCAGGCTCGTCTACGGTGTGCAGTTGATGTACTCTGTTCGTGACGACTTCACGATTCACACGGTATGAGAGTGAGTGAATAAGAGAGAGAGAGGGGGGGAGGGAGATAGAGAGAGAAAGAAAGAGAGACGCACCAGGCAAGTCTTGCTGGTCCGCGCACTCTCTGTGAACGGGCTGATTGTGTTCTCTGGCCCCGCCCCCAAGGGGTGCCGTCAACCCGGCGTGAATAACGCGCAACAAGCAGCTAACAAGTTGGCTATGACCGCCTTGGTCATAGCCAACTTGTTAGCTGTGACCAAGGCGGTCATAGCCAACTTGACTATTCTACACTGTGAACTGATTGATTGATTTCATGTGGTTCTAGTATTCATCTCGGAAATAAGGTACTGTCACAACGTCTCTGTAAGAAACGAAGACTTCTCGGGCTTGCTAGGAGCTATATCGGTGTGTCGTTACTAGGAGCTATATCGGCGTACATGGAAGTTATCGAGGGTCAAGGTATCAAATATGCAAATTAGACTGAATTGTTTTTTTGTTACACGACGCGGTTGATTTTGGTCTCTGAAGGTATTTTACGTGCTAAGTGAGTGATTTGACAAGTAAATGGCAATAGGTCACCCCCACAACTCGCTATGTTATGATGGACTCTTGTATGCCCCATACCAAGCGCTAGCCAAAACTAAAAACCTCGTGAGAGTGAGGGGATGAGGTGAGTCGTTTCAGTCGTCTCCTCGCGTTCGTTTCTCGGACGGATCGGAAGCGTGTGACGCGTCCGTCTTCTATCTCGTCCACTACACCACCGTCTACGCTGTCCTACTCGCTCTTTTCGCTGCCATCTGCTAGTGAGTTGTAGGTTATAGTGATATTGTTAAAAGATTAAAACAACTACTCTTTTATTCGTAGAAGTTGATATACTTTTCAGTCTGGCTGGTGTTGCGTGTAAGTGGATTGGGAAGCGCGAGCGACCGGATATCGTCGACGCTGTAAAGAAGCTCGCCACCGTCGAGAAGTCTGCCCTCGTCGAGAAGACTGCCCTCGTCATCTAGACCACCCCACTCACGTCTAGTCTTGCTCGTTTTACCGGTTGTATCATGCATGTTTTGCGGTTTTATCGATGTGTACACAAAGAGTTTCAGTCGTATTCTTTGTTTGATTGAAGATGCGGATCAATTGGGAAGTGATCTGATATGTGAGAAGATATCGATTTGGAATAGGTGATTTACGCTACATATAAATAGGTGGCATGTCTTCCAAAAAGAAAGCGCAAAAACGTAGTTTTTGCGCTTTCTTCTCTTCTAACTATCATCACACAGTATAGCCTGCTCCAGAGCGATAGTTTACGATCTAACTCGCTTGCAGCATGAAATACGGTACTTGAACGGGTCTTCCTCTCTTGTTTTGCACGCTATTGCCGCGAGCTGACTCTCCGTCTTTCTATGATCGGCGTGCGACTTGTGGCGAGAATACAACTATATGGCAACAAAGGCCGTATAGGGTGTGCCGATGGGGCGAATGAAAGGAGCGCTCCCGCGCCCCCTAAGCCCGCGGATGGTCCGCCCCCGCGGATGGTCCGCGGGCAAGTCTCGGTCACTGGGAGGAATACGCGCACTCCTCTGTCACTCACAACATTCGGTGCCATCTAGAACGGTCGTCATGCAGATCTGCGCTACCAAGACTGAAGACGCCAAGCTGAAGAAGCCGTGCGACAGCCTGTCTCGTGTCGGTGAGTTGTCCTCTCTCTCTCCCTCTCCCTTTATACACTCTCTCTCTGTCTTTATCTCTCTCTCTGTCTCTCTCTCTCTCTCTCTCTCTCTCTCTCTCTCTGTCTCTGTCTTTATCTCTCTCTCTCTCTCTCTCTCTCTCTCTCTCTCTCTCTCTCTCTCTCTAATCTCCCCCATATTCAGCGAGTGGCGTGATGAACAGCTACTTTGTGCTTCTCTCGCTGTTCATGATCCGACTCGGCTACGGCAGCCGCGACCAGTGCGCCGCCGCCAACATGGTACGGTAGAGGGTACGGTACATAAGCACTACGGTACATAAGCACTACGGTACATAAGCACTACGGTACATAAGCACTACGGTACATAAGCACTACGGTACATAAGCACTACGGTACGTAAGCACTACGGTACATAAGCACTACGGTACATAAGCACTACGATGATCAATCTGGTTATCATCCTGTAATCCTCCAGATTCCCTTCTGGCTGGTCACGATGGGCTTCTGGCTGCTCGCGTTCGCGGCTCGCGCTCTATACTGCAATGTCAAGGTGATACTATAGCAATAAGTTGCGGGCGGTGGGGTAGATCAGAAAAAGACGGAGAGTCAGCTCTCGGCAACAGCGCGCAAAACAAGAGAGACAGACCGGTTATGGCACGTATTTCGAACTGCAAGCGAGGTAGATCGAAAACTATCGCTCTGGCGCAGAGTATAGTGGAAACCTGAATCAGATCATAACAACCTCAGAATCAATCATCACAACATGAAAATTCCATCATAACAATCTCAGAACTGCTCATAACTTCCAGAATCACTGATTACGGTAGGAAAGAAACTAGTTACATTTGAAAAACAAGGATTGGCTAAAAACATGCTCTTTGTTTGTACCAATGTAAAATGTTCTATTTGTATCGAAATGTAACGAGTGTGGATACTTTATTTTCTCGAGCTAGAAGCTAGCAACTTCAGAATCTCACCGATGCGCGATCGGGTTGGTCGGCGCGCGTCCGCGTCGCGCACGCCGTGTTTATCTCCGTCGGAGTCGTGTGGTTAGTTTGAAGATTGCCCATCTGACATTGAGGTCCTCTTATACTTACCATCCGAAAACGGTGTGCATACGATGGCAGCTCTATCTTTCATTTGATTAGTTTTAGAGAGCAAAAAACCGAAAGGTGATACCTGTTTGACTGCCACTGTACCATCCACAGTGTTCTGATCTTTATCCAACCACTATCGTGACTCTCGTGCAAACGTGGAACGGTTATAAAGTAATGAAGCAGTTAGGTAATAAAAAATTCTAGGTTCTGCGTCGGCACGTACTGGTTCGCGTCCGCGTTCGACAGCGTGCGCAAGGGAATCGTGAGTGACTGAAAACTGTATCGATTGAAGTTTGTAGCAATAACAAGTGAGTAAATGCCTTTGACGAAGGCAAGATTTGTACGAAATAACGAAATTGTGTGAAATGAGGATTCCATATTCAGAGAGTGTATATGGATTTATGGATTGAGTACTTGTATAGAGAGGACATCGATCTCGATTTCGCAGCATTATCACACCGTATTTCAGTCGTGCTCCCCCCTGGCGTTCCACATCGGCTTCCTGCTCATCCTCTCCGTCTACTGCCTGCTCGTCGTCATCTGCGGATGCGTATGCGTCGCGCACTGGTCAGTCACTGACGTCAACGAGATTGACAGTCACTCGCTACGACTACATTTGCATAATAGAGAAAGGGAAACTGACTGGTCACTGACTTGATTGAGCGGACAGACTCATGCGAGGCGGGACACAGAGCTGACAAACATTCCCTCAAGGCCTGTTTATAGTCGAGCTTTATAGTCGCTTTTTTCATGCTGCAGCTTTATTCTGCAATATTGCCACAGCAATATTGCTAATCGATATGTAATTTCTATCACTGCAATATTGCGCAATAAAGCAGAAAAAGGTCGAAAAATAATGCAGAATTGAGCAATATTGCTGAATAAAGCTAGACTACAAACAGGCCTTCACACTCGATTTCCAGCTGCGTCGGCTGTTTCGTACTCTGTGGCTGCTGCGTGGGCGCGTGTGACGGCGCGATCTACGCGGAGAAGGGACAGCAGATCGAGACGGTCTGATCGATCTAGGCTACGGTTACAGTGTATTGCACATCAGGCGTAGGCTACAGTGTATGATTGCATAATAATAATTCCACTACATCAATCTACCTTGCGCAATGATGTCATAATAAGATATTGTTTGTTATTGTTATTGACGAGTTAATAAAATTTGTTTGTTCAATTACTGTTTCCTGAAGCAGATTGCGAACAAGTTCTTTTCAAGAGTTACGGCAATAATTATTTACCATACTTGTGAGGATTGCGGTAGGAAGTTTTCGCAAAACCTGTGATCAGCATCAGGGTAGAAATAAACCTCACTGCTTACATGAATTCCGATAAGGGAATAATTGAACCTCTTTGAAGAGGATTACAGTATTACAATAATTTTTGCTCTTCTTGCAAAACGGTTACAATAATTACACTGATCTTGTGAAAATAGGAATTACGGTAGGAAAGAAACTAATTCCATTTGAAAACAAAGACTAGAACAAACTATATTTTAAAAGTACTTCCAAGTAAAAGTAGTTGGCTTGTACTGATTGCCTCAACTGAGCAAAAGGACCGAAATGATTTCAATTGAGACATGTACAAACAGGCTCTTTGTTTGTACCAATGTAAAATGTTCTATTTGTATCGAAAAGAAAAGAGTGTGGATACTTTATTTTCTAGAGCTAAAAGCTAGAGTTCAAGATACTACTTTAGTAGAAGGAACTGTTTTGAGAGCCTGCTTGTACATGTCTCAATTGAAATCATTTCGGTCCTTTTGCTCAGTTGAGGCAATCAGTACAAGCCAACTACTTTTACATGGAAGTACTTCTAAAATATAATATTTGTCCTTTTCTCAAGTTTTGCTTCACAAAATTACATTATCATACACGTTCGCGATTCGCTGCGATGCTACCGGCGCGCACCCGCTATTCGCCTCTCTCTCTCACTCACACAAAGAGGGGGCGGAGCCAAGCGATTGTCCGACGCCCGAGCGACCGACACCAATCTCAATCCGCACTCGAATGCGGACTTCCCGTAACTCGCTTCAAACTGAATCAAAATCTACACAACTTTCTATGACTCTATTAAATAGATATACGAATACAATGAAACAGTGAAAATCAATCCAAACTTAGGCAAAGTGCTTCATCCGGAAAAGTTTCAGTACAAGCAAGACTAAATCTCTAATTCGAAAATGTGGTGGATTACGATTGGAGAACAATCTGATAATTCAGATAAGTACTATTTTAAATAACAAACCATCAAAATTATCATCAAAGCTCTTTATTATAATAAACATATACATACATATCTCAAAATTTCAAATATATCAGTGTTCTAAATGAGGTGTGGTCAAAGTGAGCAAAAGGGGACTAGATCACATGAGATGTGCGCATATCACAAGGGCTTCTCTTCTCTCTCCACTCCGTATTAGCTGTCGCTCTGTTCGGGCTCTCCCTCGTACTCGCGACTGCAGGTACGCAGTCTTCGCGAGGGAACGAACAGCTGGTCGCCCAGCTCCGCCTCCGAATCCGACGACACTGCCGCTGCTGCCGCCGCCGCCGACTTGGCTGCCGAAGACGACACCGATGACGACTTGCTGCAATGAAATGGAATCCATCACACCCCTTGTTCCACTGTATCGTCTTTCCCTCTGTTCACGTGCTACCATAAACCATTATAGTTCCATAATTATCTGGACTTCTCTGGACACGGTTGTTGTACTCTTGTCTCGTCTTCTCTCCCTTCATCCCCCTTGTTTCAATGTTATCCAATTCTCACGAGAACTGACCGACTGGCGGGCTGAGTATGCCGGCGTCCTCTATGGGCGCGTATCGTGGCCGTCGGCTGCGGGAGGCGCATGGGCGAGCAGCACGCGTCGCGCCGCCTTCAACACCTTCATCACAACGGCATGCGGGGCGGACAGAAAGGGGTGGTGCGCGAAGGTGCGGTTCTTTCTTCGCCAGAAAGGGTCTTTCTTTTTCACCACCAGAAAGGGGGGGCACTCACGAGGTGCGCGATTCGTCGACGCTTTCCGACAGGCCAGAGTCCGCCTCCTCTTTGCCGGGACTCGGCGACCGCACGCTAGACGAACTGCATGCCACCGGCTCCTGCAAGGCGTGTGTTAGAGATGGATCTAACCCACTCACTACTACAATACTACTTTACTACTACCATATTTTACTACTACAACCATTCTACCGGTAACTGGTTACACAAACTGGTGAACCGACCTGATGGTCTGTCTCGTCGGCCTCCTCTTCCAGCACCATGGACACTGGTCGGGCAGAGTGGCTGCGAGCCGCCGTGGGCGAGGGGGTGTGGCCAGAGTGCGCGGCGCATCCGCGACCGCGCGCGCGCGTCCGAGACATGTCGAACAGCTCGAAGCTGCGCATCTAAACGAGAATGAATAGGTGAATCAATAGCGTTTAGCAGTAAAACATGCAACATGGAGTTGACGCATCTCTCTCTCTCTCTCTCTCTCTCTTTCTCTGTGCGTACCTTCTCTCCCTCCCTCTCTTTCTCTCTTTCCCTCCCGCCTCTCTCTCTCTCTCTCTCTCTCTCTCCCCTCTCTCTCTGTACCTTCTTGTTCTCGTCGAGGTAGTGGAACTCGTAGAGTGCGTCGTGCTCGTGCGTGTATTCAATGACGCGGTGCAGCGAGTCAAAGTCCTCCGTCAACGGGTGCGAGGTCTGCAACTGTGCTTGTGCACAATCATGCAACAATGTGATACAATGCAGAACGAAGCGGTCAGTCTCGTCAAACGACTTCGAATAGAACTTCAAATCACTGTAAACTACTTCGAATTAAATCCGATTGCTTTGCGATGCATTATTTCTGATTCCAAGAGACATATATGTGACGTCATCATTACATATATGTGACGTCATAGTGCAACACTCACCCTCTTCCTCTTCTTGTCCCTCTTGCGGAAGAGCGCCATCTCGCGTTCCGCCTCGCGCGACAGCTCCATCGGCTCGTGCTCCTAAACAACGAGGTAAACAGGTAAACAATCAGGTAAACAAGTAAACAACAACCCAACCTTGTACGTGTGCAGACCCGTGTTGCCCTCGTAGTCCATTTCGGTGATGGCGAGCTGGCACGAGTATCTGAACAAGCACATTTGAAAAACAAATGAAATGACAAAAAAAAAGATACCAAAAAGGTGTCAAAAGGAACAAATCCATAAATGTGTATAAGACTCACCTGGCAGAGTACTTGTCCTTTTGCTGTTCGACTTCGCTGACGACGAGGTCGACGAGTTTCTGGAGGCGGTCAGTCAGCCAGAGAGGCGCGGACACGCGAGACAACCACGACGTGAGACTGGAATGGTGGTACTTCAACATTGTCCGCAACAAGAAACCTCCAAATTAGGTAAAGACATGGTGAATGGATACACTGTGGTATTTGCAACTGTCAAATACCTACGACAAGATTGCGAATCCTCCAAATTAGGTACAGTTAGACTACTGTGCTATTCGAAAAGATAAAAGTGCTGACTCGTCATTGTTGGGATTGTCTTGGAGTTAAAACCCAACGCTACCCACTTGGTGGTGAATATGACGAGCATGTCGACGGGTAGTTTTCCGAGTCCGAGCGCGGTGCGCGCGTATCGAAAGACGCGGAAGGAGAGAAGGTAGGAGAAGTACGACTCCTCCGCCGCCGCCGCATCGTCCAGCGCTGCAAACAGACACTCATAAAGGCAAAAGGTACAATTTCCATGTCCCTCATTCGGCAATGCAGAGGAAAATTCATCACATGTGAAGAAGGGATGAATTGATGATATTTTTCCAGGACACCCCCCTTCATTTAGAGAGGCTTGTGCTCTTGTTTTTTGTTCATTTCACTTAATTCACACAAAACTACACACCAATCTCCGCATGTTTCAATCTCTCCCGGGTTCTTTACAATCGACCTATCGCACCCCCGACACGTTATCGCAAAGTGATAATCACCCCATCGCGCGCAAATCTTTTTCGGACTTCTTAAACAATGCGCGTTAAAGTGCACACGTGATAAGAGCAAAAGATGCGGCAGGCGCATATATATTTTGAACCGGCGACCAGTCTTCGCCTCCCCTACTCCCGACTAGACCAGTAATCGGGGTGAGATAACACCACAATGGAGAGACTACGCAGTAAACTTGGCGTAACTACCGACTACCATACCGCATATAAACGGCGGGGTGGCGTGAGATAAGAAGAAATGAGCGAACTCCAAAATACGACAGAAGAAACTCCAAAGAAAACGGACAACTCACTTCGCTTCATGATAGTCGGGAAAATGTCTTCGGTCGTGTATTGCAAATCCGAATCCACACAAGTATCGCACTCAGATTCCACACGCATTCTGAAAAAAGTATTTAAATTATAAAATAAAAGTGAAAGTACATTTATATGTATCAAGCACATTGTCCCTGGTTACATATTGTTTCACGCGTTGTTTATTACAGCGGCGGATCGCTAACGTCACGTGGACCCTTGATAAATGATTATAGTGAGAGTGAAAGCAATGTGACATTGTTTTATCCACCTCTCTCTCTCACTGTCTGTCTCTCTATCTTTCCTCTCAAAATAACACTCGTGATCAACGACGACGACATTCAAACTCTCTTATCAATCTATAAATCCAATGCCCGCATCGAAATCTATACATCACCAGTCACCATCTCTTCCTTCCTCCCCTATCAACGAGAGAGAGAGAGAGAGAGAGAGAGAGAGAAAATGTTTCAAATTTTCCTTCCGCCGCTATCTCTATCTATCACGTGGTGTGTCGTGTGTTGCGAAAAATGGAAAGGAATCACAAGGTGCGGGAGGTGCGCATAAAATGATAAGGCGGCTGACACACGCATAACATGCAACAGTGTGTGGGTGTGGATGGAGATAGGATCAGCGAATCGGATCGCTCAAGTAATTGCTAGACGTTTCACACACCGCATGGTACATGTAGTGTCTCTATCTCTCGTAACACTCATCGGCTCGCATGCACATGTTCATGAAAAACGATCCTGGACAAAACCTTTGACGTTGACTGACCTGCTCGTGGAGGGTATGGCGTTGAAGCTGCGGTTGCGGCTGCGCGGCGGCGGAGAGACGAGCGAAGACGACAGGGGCGAGTCGGAGGGGCGGTGCAGCAGCCGACCATTAGGCACATCGTCGCTCTCCGTCTGGATCTTCAGACAACGAATGCACGGCGCCATGCCTGAACCAGTGATCACGTCGACAACCATCAAATAGATAGCATAATCGCATGCTAATGAGGTATCTAGCCGTTTGAAACACACACCGTTCTTGGTGAGGAATCGGAGGGCGTCTTCGAAGCCCTGCAGGCACATCTTGGAGCAGTCCTCGGTCGACGGCGGCATCAGGCAGGCCGTCAGCCGGAACAAGTTGCGCGTCGTGAAGCGGATCGACGTGCCCGAGAAATCGAGGCCGAACAGGCTGCAACGTAGTGTATTGTGTGTGATTGTCCAAGCTTAACGATTGTGTTGGTCGTATTCAGATATAACGATTCCGGGATAAATGATTGAGCATCTGGCAGTCTACCCGTTGACGGAGGAGTTTGACCGCCCCTAGAGACCACCCACGCAGCCGACTCACCTGTTGCTGTCCCAGTCGGGCGGGCAGATGTCGCTCTCGCCGCTGAACGGCGACACCGTCACCGTGTGCGCGTCGATCGCCGGCTGGTTGTCGGTGAAGCCGCCGTCGATGTACGCCACCTGTAATATACCTGTGTGAGACCACCCACGATGTCATCCCGTACTCACCCCCTTGTAGGTCGGCGGCACCACGCCGCAGTACACCGGGATGAAGCAGCTGCAAATGATCGCCTGAAACTATCAATATTCAACTATTATATAGGGACCACCCACGTCGATGAGGTCCTTGTTGTTGTCAAACTTGGAGACGACCACGTTCTTCATGTCGGACCATCGCGTGAGCGAGATCTGCAGCCGATCGTTGCATCTGCAAAGATGTTTGATAAAAAGTGGCCCCGCGAATCGGCCGGAATTGGCCAAAAAAACATACATGACGCACTTTCTCAACGAGAACCCGAAACTCACGCCATCTCTCCACACTCCACACACTCTGATCCAATTACAACAACAGGAATACTGAAGGTCATGTGTACCTCCTCCACGCGTCGGGCGGGAGAGTGCGCACCACCTCTTCGCGGACGACCGCCAGCAGGTTGAATGCGGGATGGAGGGGTCCGAGGGCGCGCGAGCGAGCCTGCCCCACCACCTTGAGCACAGTGCTCGTCGCCTGACTGATGCACACGCCGCAGCACAGACCGGCCGCGATGATCGCGCCCGCCGACGCGCCAGAGATCTACAACGGTTGTATTTGTGATCAAAATTGGTCTCGAAACAAACTATATATCTTTTGTACAATCAGCGCCATTGACGTGTAAAAAGAACTGGTCATTTATCATTTCATCACTCCGCACCTTGTTGACGGTGAGTTGCGGTGCGTACTCCTTAATCGCGGCGGCGACGCCGGCGTGGTAGATGCAGAGGAAGCCGCAGCCCGAGAACGACAGGTTCATCAGGTCTGGTCTACTATTCACCATTGTCATGGTGACCTGAAAGGTGCAGATCAGGGAGGATGCGGCGATTGATCGATAACACGCATATGGCACAACCGCGATTTTCGACGCGATAACGGGTTCAACTTCGAGAGCATTTCAAATTATGAAAGAGCAGTGTTCAACCAATGTGAATCAAAATGAGCACAGAGCGCGGATAGATCACAAAACGGACGCAAGACTACAAACAAAACAATACCCGGCGTTATCAGAGGGTGGCGATTTCAGAGATAGAACGAGCGACAACGAGTTATGCACTGCGAGAACATGAAACAGCGTAGCACGAGTACAAAGGTTGCACAGACACAGTGGCGCCCAGTAGGAGAGAAGGGACGGGACGGTGAGCACAACGACTAATAGAATGCGAGAAGTCGGGGCGGACGCTCTCTCTCACTCACTCACTCGCACATTGGTAGGCAGGCAGCAGCTGTCTAGTCTACCACGTGGCTCGATGCAATGACCAGCCAGCCAGCGCTCACTACATCTGATAGCATCATCACATGACTCTCGCCGCCTAGGCGCCCTCCCAGCTATGCACGCTCTCTCGCCACATCTCACCCCCCACTCTCTCTTCGGCGACACAAAGCGCATGTACCCAGCTTATCACACAAAGACATTTTAAACTTTTTGAGGGACGTCGTCTGCAGGCCGCACGGTAATTGGAAGGAGATAAGGCATGTCGGGAGGCGCGCATAAAATCCTGGAAGCAGACAATGACGAAGTAATACGCTAATGTCAGGACGTTCTGACTCAGAACGTTCCGGACCATGAGGTCACGAGGCTGAGGCCAAACCGTCAAGACGTCCAACGGTGATGTGAACCGAACAAGTACACGTGCATTAAGTGCGTAAAAATAGACGCGACAGCGGTGGCGAGTGAGCGAGATTGATAGTGATAGGATATGGAGTGATTGAGCGGTGGCGCGATTGATTGATGGTGAGCATCCCGGGGGAAACCCTAGACGGGATACGGCCGAGGGGCAAAGTGAGGTAAAGTGAGATAGCCGGAAGCAAGCTGCAGGTCAACAGGTGGAGATCAAACATCCACGCCTCGAGGCACTTGTGGTTCCGGACACAACAACGCACACGTGAGCTCATTACACCCACGACACCACACAACGAAACAACAACGAAATGAATGCAGCAATCGTTGAGAATCGACGAGCGTGTGTACTTATGGACAGTGGAGTGAGCAGGTGGCAAAAGAATGCAAACAGAAATGACGAGGTAAACAAAGGCGAGCGCTCATCTGACCTCACTACACAAGAAGACGATAAGAAGTAGATGCTAGCCGGGAAGCGAGTTATTGGTTGTGCCACAATGCATGTCGGGAGATAGGAAGAGAGAGAGAAAGCGGTGTTGTCTGTACAGATAAAAACTTGAGACCTGGAACGGCTAGACACGGCAAATAGCTGACGACGCGGATATATTCCAAAACACAACATCAGCAAGACGAGTCATGATAACGAAAATATGTATGAACCAGTTATTCACCAATTCACCTTTAAAAAACCTGTGTTTCGTAACCGTTGGTTGCAAAACAGTAACAGGTGACTGAAGATAAGATATTTGCACAATATTTTGAAATGTTCATACGGAAGCAAGTTGATTGGAATATGTCTGAAACAGGTTTGATAAAAGATTGGCATGAGATTGATAGAATGATACAAATCATCATACACGGAGAGCATCACAGCTGATCCAAAGAAGTGGGCGGGCGGAACCGCAACCTGACGATTATTGGCTTTCTTTTTTCGTGGTAGGACCATTTTTCCACAAATATACCTTTTTCGAATTCATATTGTCATTCTGAAACCAAACTGTTCATGGGTAAACAGTATAAAATCATTATCAATCGAAGTAACGAAAATAATAAATAGTTTACAACTTGGTAAGCAATAAAATGCATAATATACTGAATAATGATAGCTGCGCTCCAGTCATAAACCGCTCCGCGATAGTGACGCGAAGCGGTCGTCTGTTCATATTTTCTTTTTTGTGTTATTTTTGCTCATTGTTTGTACATTTTGTTATTGTTTTCATATGACTTCTTTTAGCATGGGTGATACACAAAACGGAGGCGATGTTCTCATGAATGAGTCTGCATCTTCGCAGGTCAGTTAAACCGCAGTGTGTTTCGATCAACAAATATCGCAAATATTTCATTGTTTGTTGTTTTCATTGACAACTATGATGATATGTATTTACGCGCTCGGATGCATTGTTATAATATACATCGAAAGATTTCGTCTTTGATAAAGAAGCGTTGCAAAATTGCGTCGTTGGCTTGCGAGGGTATTCCACATTTTCCCTTTTGTTGCTATAATGGTCTTGTATTAACAAATGTCTTGTAATGTCATGTATTGATATTTTCATGTGTGGTATATTGATCTCTGCGTATCTTTTTTATTTATTTTATATTTTTTTTCCTTTTCCCCAAAGACCATCGCTTCTCACGTGGCGCATGTCCGTGTCTCGAAAGCTCTCGATTGACGGCTTCTGTATCTTTACATGGCTCATGTTCAGGTGGCAGATGACACGGTGCAGATGAGCGAAGGCGTCAGTGAGGTATGCGCACATCTTCTCAATCTTAATGGTAATCTCCATTCACTAATCGCTTCAGAATACGGCGCCGGCCGCATCGGAGATGACCGCCAAGCCGATGGAGCACGACGAGCCGCCCCGTCAGTCACTCCACGACAGAGTATGTTGTTTACATATTGTTTTTAAACTATAAATAAATCGTATCCTTTTCAGATAGCGGCAATGCAGGCGGACGCTGCCGCCGCCGCCGCGGCTGCCGAGCCCATGGATCACGTGGATCACCAGGAGACGGGCCACGACCGAGAGGGGTGTGTTGCTTTTTATTGTATTTTATCGTTTTGTTTACGTGCAGGTCCGAGTCGGGTTCGATGGACGGCGGCAGCATTCCGCCCTCGTCGCCCGGCGAGAACAACTCGATGTACAATGTGAGTCTTGAAACTTGAAAGTGTTTATCTGTGGTATACGTCGTTTATTGTCCACTTTTTGAAATTTCATAATGTTTATAATTTTATTTGTGTTTGTTACATACTAATGCGATTAAAAAAGATATATTTTGTATATTCTATTTTCATTTTTATTCATAGGGTTCCCCGTTTATGCCGGATCCCGTGTCTCCGCCGCCCGCGCCGGCCGTCGATCCGGAGCCGGAGAGAGTGGAAGTGCAGAGTGTGGTTGTAGAGGAGGAGCGTGTGGAGCAGCGCAAGGAGGAGAAGCAGCGCCGCCCGCCCACTCCCCAGACCGAGGCCATCAGCCCCGAGCCTATCGAGGTATGCTTTGTATTATTCCTATATCTCAATTTACATCTAGTGTGTTCGCTGAACCGGAATAATGACGTTATTGCATTTGGCGCGCCGTCGCCCGCATGGCACTTTGGTTCTTGCACTTTGCGATGCGAGTGTAGACTGCAGACTGTGTCACGGTTTGCCGGTGCGCAGTTGATTTTTCGCATCTCTGTCCGCAACCCCGTTTGCGCTCCAAATATCGATGGTTGTTATTTTAGATAGTGTGCGAGTGAGGAGAGTAAAGACGGCTTGGGTGGTCGGGGCTGGCATGACCATAGTCGGTAGAAATAGAAAACCGTCCGGAAACTGTAGCTGCCCTGTCGCGCCGCGCTGTTCTCACCCTCGGTTTCTCACCATTTAATCTCTTCATCTCTAGCCCCTTTCCTCTTTGCGCTCTCACCGCGCGTTTCGCTCTCTTACCATTTACACATCGCGAAACTGTTGCGGTTCTCAATTTCCCCGCTGGGTTGTTGTGTCATCCTCTCATCTCGCTTGTCTGAATATCTGTCGTGTAGCCGCATTGTCCTTTTCTTCTTATCACAATTATCACATTTCATTTATCTTCTCTCTTCACGACTTCAGATTCCCACTGCGATTGCATCACTGATCTTTTTAACATTGAAATTTACGAATTTAGTTGTGTTGTTTTTTTATTTGTTTAGTTTGGTGTTTTTTTTTAATGTAATCATTCAGGATGATGCTCCATCCGAGAAGAAAGCTCCTTCCGACGGAGAGATTTCCGACGGCGATGTAAGTCATTTTTTTGACCCTATGTCCTTTCCTCATTTGTTCTACCACTGCCTTTAAACGGGTTCTCTTGTTTGCGTCGTTGAATTGAACTTTTGATTTTTGGAATCTGGAATACGTGAGATAGGATAAGGTGTTGCGTGCGGTGAAGGATATGATTTTATCTGATCTGATCTATCGTCTGTGAGCTGTGCACTGTGCGTAGATAATTAGGCGGAGCGGACACTCGTTTTGCATCAGCAGTGGATGATTGCCACTGCAAGTTGCAGTGTGTTGCACTAACAGAAGAAGAGTGGCGAGATTCTTTTCTGACGCGTACCGCCTTGCGCTTATCAATCTCAGATAGCGAGCGACTGCCAAATGATCAAAATGTCGCAAAATCGAAGTTTCTTGTTCTCGTTTACGGCGCTGCCAACAAATTTCTCTATATGCTTTTCTTTTCATTAGTTATTTTGTTTTAGAATGGTAAGCCGAAAACCAAGTCTCCGCCGCCAAAAGAAGATAACCGCAAGACTGCGCTCGAAAAGCTGAAAGGAATGCGCTTTTCGTCGGCCAGCAAGCGACACTTGTGAGTTTTTGTTTGTATATTTTGTACATGATGCTATTTCTTGATTGGTTGATATTTGTATTTTAGTCCGGCGTCTCGAGAACCTCGGCAAGTGCGCACCTTTCTATATGAGTGAGTTTCTCTCTCCCCTTTCCTATCTCCTCTCGTCTCTCTCTCTCTCTCTCGCTCACACTAGCGTCTGTCTGTCGACTAGTCGCGAGTTCTCTGCTCTTCATCGTTCTTCGATGTTTCACTCTCTCTCTCTCTCTCTCTGATCCACAGTCGATCAATCAAGCTTCTTTTTTCCGTTTTCCACCCAACCAAGGAAAATTCCCCCACCAACATCTTTCCACGTGTGTGTTCTTTTTTCTGCTATACTACTAGCGTTCTGCTAGTCGTCTTCACTTCTACTATTTCCAGTACTAGACTGGAAAAAGTGGCATACGTTTCTGGCATATAAAATATACACATTACTTAATATATTGAAGTTTTCTGCTACAACGCCATTCGTTGTTTATAAGTGCAACATTGCACAACTTATATTACTGCTACGACGTTTTATTTCCATCACCGTGTTTTCCACGTTTCCATAACATGTACTTGCCAATTGTTTTCTCGCCAGCTTGTCAACATTTCTCAAATCTTCTTACAAAGGGTTGATCCGATCTGTTCTGACTCCCGTTTGAATAGTCTATTCGACATGAAGTTAGATTTTCTCCCTTTTCTACGTCGCTTATGTGACATGCAATCGTGCTGCGTCGTAATCGGCTAATCACCATGTGGAACGTGATAAAGACTCACTCACTCGCCGTGTGTGAGTGTTTGCCGAGTTTCACGCACTACAGTAGCGTCTGTGATGAGATGAGTGAGGAGACTGGAGAACGGGAAGAGTGCGCGATGCAATGGGTATGAGGGTATGAGTGCTCGTGTGGCTCCCGCTCTCGCCCTCTCCTCCACTCGAACCGTGCACTTGCTTACTTCCACAGTGCCACTTTATCCACATTGTAAATTATTAGCTTACCAGTCACAACTGCCAGTAAGCTGTTAGCGCTTATGTGCTCTCATATTCCCCTAGGATGTTGTGAGAAAATACAGCGCATTTTATGCGTCCCCATGCGTTTCGTGTTATTGCATCATGAGTCGCCGGAAAGCGCGCGATCTCGTTGGCTCTCTATCTTCTCTCTCTCTCTCTCTCTCTCTCTCTCTCTCTCTCTCTCTCTCTCTTCTCTCTTCTCTCTTTCGAGTTTCTCTCGCTGTTTTGTTTTTGCTATTTACAATGATAGGCGCGGCGTGGTTTTGAGAGATGAAGAAGCGTAGCGGGCGACGCGAGACGTTCAGTGCTGACGCGCGTCCGCTGCGACGTCTCTTCTCACGGATAGAGAGACGAGAAATAGGGAGAGCTACGAGAGACGCAGCGCTTTACAAAGTTTCACTCACCTATCCTCAACTCTCTGCAATGGCCGTTCTGTCTCGTATTGCTGTCAGCACATCACCTGACAGATAGGTATTTTCAGCATTATGCGATGTCAATTATTTTGAATTATGAGTTATGAGCGGTGGATGATGTCTGGTTTTTGTAAATGAATTTGTTTTCAAAATTTTGCCTTGAGAGCATATTGTTATTTATATGTGGTCACTACATTGTAGTGCCTCGAACGACCCACCTGGCTCGTCTTGCTTTTCCTTCTTTGATTTCTATCAAATAAATTCGTCGACTTTTCGTCGACTTTTGGGAAAGGGCCCTTTCCTAGCGGTTGTTCTCACGCTCTCCCCCGCTCCCGCTCTTTCGCTTTTCTGTCCAATCTACTACTCCACACTTCCATTACGACAGCATCGTTCTCTCGCCGCGCTGTCACTCCCAAAATCTGTGCGCTCGCATTATTCACGAGTTGCGCATATATTTTTTTGGGCGGAAACGATGCTTCGCTGAATTTTGAATAAGAAATGCGTCGTGGAGGTAGCGTGTAGCAGCTGAGAACCGCGGAACCCCGCATTACCTGCAAGGAGCAGCCGCGTGCGTGTCTATCCTCTTCTCACTCTCCCCCTACCCTACGCTGCGGCTTACTGCTGCCTGCGCGATCTTTTTGAAATCGGATCCACGGATCGTGGATTGGATGTCTCTCCTCGATGTCGCGAGGAGTGCATCTGTTCCCCCCTCACTCTGCACCTGCACATCCCCATCCTATCCCTACCTGACTTGTTTGCACGTATATCAGTTTATCATCACTTTTACATTATCCTAATGGATTATGGATTGTGGATGAATTCTTTTTGAAGAATTATACGGCTGATGATGTGAATAATGAAGTGTGAGAGAGCGAGGAAGACGGGAGAGGTTATGAAGTTGTGAGTGTTTGCGACTCGGTTTGCGAGATGAGCACAGAAAGTGGCAAGCGATTTGCGTCATGTTTGCTCTCTCCCTCTGCGCGTCTCGATCTAGCACGTTGTCTTGCTAATCTACCACTGCTCGCTGTGTCTGTCTCTCTGACCGTAACACACTCCTAGCATCTCTCCGTCTCTCGAAAGTGCGTGGCTCTCGAGGCTCGCTTCCAGACGGAGAGAGTGGAGAAGCAGTTTGTTCATCTTCAATCTAGCAATCAACGGATTCCCGGTCCTTGTCTCGCACGTCGGGCCGTTATTCAGTATTTTGATCACTTTACTTTCTCGTCGGATTGGTTGTTTCTCTTGGTTCGTTGTTCTCAGACGATATGTATTCTTACTTCCATGCATCTTTATTATTGCTATGCTCTTGCGGTATTGCTGACGATGGGCGAACGTTTCATCTGCGGTTGCATCGTCCGAATTGCCACTTACCCTCTCTCACACTCCACATACACTTACACACGATCACTTACTGTCTAGCGACCTGTAGCTGTCCGTTTTTCTTGATCGCTTGCTATAGCCCTCCCACGTGAGATCACCCTTTTTTTTTTTTCGCCGCCTGATATTTTCGTGGCTGCCAAGCGAGCGCGTGTCGGCGGCATTGCGCGCACTTGCGAGACTTCCTTTTATGATGATCGATCGATGTATGATGCGTGTCTCGTTTTGCAGAAAGGGCGCCGCCGCCGCCGACGACGAAAAGAATGCTACGGCGGGGACGGGCCTGCGAAATCGGTGAGACATTTGGACTTTTAGTTGTCTTGTCAGTTTTTAATTGTTGTGCGGCTGCAAATGTTTCGTCTGTCGGCCCGGATCGGTGATTGATTGGCGCTGCGGCGGATCAGCCCTACCGCTTTTTGAGGCTTGGGTGTGAAGCGAATCTCGCCTCTCGAATCAGAACACACACAACACACACACTCCCTCTTCTTCTTCATTCCACCTTTATCCCATCCATAGTGACTACTGCTTCTCTTATCACACAAAGTGATTTGTTAGTTTGTCCAACTCACCGTTTATAGTTTTTGATCATAATCCACCGAGCGTGGTCATAAGCGGCTCGCTAGGGTGTTTGTAATCGCCTGACCTGCCCGGATAGAGTTTCGCACTCCGTTGGCTTTGATATGGACGCGCATCCCACAGTGCCACTCCCTCTCCCCCCCTCTCCTCTCCCGCCCCTCCGCTCCACTCCCCGCCCGCTCTCTCGCGCTCTCTGTACGAGTCGGGTCAATCACCTCCCGCCCACTTGCTATGCAAATCCTCTCTTCCACCGCCGACTACTAGTTGTGGCAGTGGATAGCCTAGTCGTGTTTTTTGATCATGACTATATAGTTTTCGATCTCGTCCGTTTGATGTGTATGTGTGTTGCTTGCAGGACCCCGTCGCCGGAAGACTCTCGGAAGCGTCGTCATGACGGCACTCGGGGAGGGGGAGTGGGAGGAGGAGTGGCGGCGGCTCCCCGCCGCGATCAGCCCGCAACGCTCGCTCCTCGGGTGGAGATGATTGCAGTGCTCAGCGAGAACGAGGTGTGTTGATGTGGATATGAAGGGACAGGAAGCCACGGGATAACACGGATGATGTGGGCCTGGAGGAGATGAGCAAGTCTTTGATCGCTGCGCGCGCACGTGCCTAGTTTGCTCATCGTTTGCCCCGCTGCCGGGTCTACTCTACCCACGGCAACTGTTTGTGCAGTGCTATAATGCTTGTTCTCTCCTGCGTGTTGTGAGTGCGTGCGCACTCGCTCCTTCCCCCTTCTCTCTCTCTCGCTCTCTCCCCCTCCTCCTGACTGCTCCCGCTTCATGTTTGTTCACAGGTCAACTTGCGGCTTATGCGCTCTTCTCTCATCATCGCATAGTTTTCGCAGCAGATTACCTTTCATTCTGTGCACACGCACGCGCCGCCCCACTCCCCCTTTCTTCACCCTCTCTCCGCACTCTGCTGTCACCGCGCAGTCTCATCCGGCGATGACGTCATGATTCGAAAGTCTTGCGACTTGCGAGCGCAGAAGCGAACAGGAGGGAGAGAGGAGGAGGGCCCTTGTGTGCCCGCAATCGCGAGGCGTGCAAAAACGGGAGGAGTTGAATCTGCTGCTGCGCTCGGCTGAACTGGACTCCTTCCCGTCTCGCTGTGCACTTCATTTCCACTATCGATTGTCTCCTTTGTGGGGCCTCCTGATCAGTGATTGAAATGCGAGAGTAGGCTAGAGAAAAATGGAACGCTTTGCGTGAAGACATGTTAATGAGAGAGAAGATGATGTGGATGAGTAGATTACTGCCGCGGGGAGCATACAATGTGATTAGTGGTTGACAGGCGAGTGAGAGATGAAGTGCGAGGGAGTGGAGAGGGAGGAGAGACAGTGAGGTAGTGAGTGTACTGAAGAGTGCGCAGGGCGGATGCGTGACAAATGAGTGAGTAGTGGTGGAAAGAAACACTGCGGGATGACAGCACTACTCTAGCCCCTCTCCCTTTCCTTTCTTTCTCTCTATCTCCGCACTCTCCCCTCCGGCACCACCTGTTTCACATTCTCTCCGAGTGCCCTTCCGTCTTCCGCCCTCTCATTTCGCTACGCTCCCTCCTCCACTCTCTCACTCCCATTTCGCTTACAGCGCAGCGATCGGCGGTGCCATCGCGGCTCAAATGTAGGTAGAAATATACGAGCAAAAATAGCGAGAGATGAGAGAGAAAAGGAAAAAAGGAGAGATAGTGGAACGGCGGTCGTTGAAAGAGAATGCAGTTACAACACAAATACGCAGATATTTGGAGAAAAAAGTGGGCGGAGGGGGAGGAAGACGAGTCGAGAGAGTGATGCATATTTACGTGGCTCTGGCTGGCTGGGCTGTGGTGTGACTGCAGAGAACACGCAGAGTAGAACGAAGGAGAGGACGGGCATCCGAAAAAAGTTGCAAACAGAAGTGCAGCAGACGTGTGTTGATTGTAGGTGTACTCGATGTCGGCGCCCGATTTGCGCGCGTGGATCGTGCGCGCGATGGAGATTGAGGCGGAGCAGACGCGGCTGATGCGCGGCCGCAAGGCGCAGATCTCGGAGCTCGAGTCGATTCTGTCGGCCGAGAAGGACAAGCTGTCGCAGCTGGTCAACGAGCTCCCGCCCCACATGCAGAACATTGTCCTCCCCGGCAGCGCGCCGCCGCCGCCATTTGCTGGAATGTGGGTTGGAGAGAGAGATTGTGATATGATGACATCTTGCAAAACAAGAGTGTTTAGGCCGTCGTTCTCGCAGCCGCCTCCGTTTGGTGCGCCGCCCCCCAACGGCTTCCCCGTGCCGCTGTTCCCCACGTCGCAATCCCTGGCCCCGCCCCCACACGCCCCGCCCACCTCGTTGCTCGGTCCGCCGCCGAGTCAGCCCGACTTTCGCGTGCCGCCACCTGGACTCCCGCCCAGTGTGCCGGGCAGCGAGTGAGTTGGCTGCTTCCTTTATTTTGGAGATCAGTGTAACTGGTGTGTTACAGTTCGCCAGCGGACAAGCCGTTGAGTTTGTTCAGCAAGCCGCCTCCCTCTATCGAGCCCAAAGGATTTGCGGTACGTAGAGCCATGCGTTTGTATTATCTAATAATGTGCTTGCAGAGCGCGCCCACCCTGCCCAAGTCTGCGTCGTCATCGTCTCTCCCGAACCTGTCGGTGCCGCCGCCTCTGGCCCCGCCGCCCAGCCTTCCCAACTTCAACGTGCCGCCGCCGTCGATGCCTGCAGCATCTGGTGCGTCGGCAGGCGCGTCTCCTGCCGGCAAGGCGCCGTACCAGTCTAGCGCGCCCTTCATCGCCAGTCGCAACTTCCCCCCACCTGGTATGACCGCGCCGCCCCCTCCCGTCCCACCCGCCGCCCCACTCAACATTGCCCGCACACTCACGTCTATGATAGCGTCCGCCGTCACCGGATCTAGAATGAACCAGGTGAGTAGTGATATTGATATAAGTAACAAACGTATTGTTGTAATGATAAATACATATTCTCATGTTAGGAACCGATAACGAAGCAATACAGTGAGCTGATCAAACGACATCTAGTTTTTGTCGAATGATGTTTTGTGTAGGGTCCGGAGATTCGTATGACGCCGGCGCCTCCGGGCGGTCCGAACATCTTGCCGACGGTGCGTATCGGTCTGCCCGGTGGAGGAGGGGGAGGAGGCAGCAAGTGGAGCAACAAGAACAAGTTCAATCGAGGTGGGTTGGCGGAGGGTAGCGAGACGATGTACCCTTGCCTCTTTCAGAGTACGGATCCGCCTCGCCCAACACGAACAAACGCTAAATTGTCGCACTCTACCTATTCTGACAAATTTCATATTTTTACAATTTATTATTATTACTCTATTGCGTTTTGCCGACTTGTTCTATGCAGTGTCGCGGTGTACTCGCGTCTTCTTCTTCTCGTACTCGTTGTTGTTGGTGTTGTTGGTTGTCTCTCTCTCTCTTGACACTGGTCTCAGTCTCATCCGAATCCCACCCTTTGTCATACATATTTATATGTTTTCGATTGATATACCGTCTCTCTCCCTCTTTCTTTTTCCGTATCTACTGAAGTTTGCTACACCTTTCACACTCTCGTATCTTTCTTCATTCTCTCGCGTCTCTCGCGTCTCTCTCTCTCTCTCTCTCGGTTGATGGTTGATAAAGTGTTATGTTATCGCCACGACGCTCCGCCCCCGTTGGCCCTGCCTCCCATACGTACCGGTTCGCCGACCGTGCAATATCTCTCATTTTTCGCCCCTTCGTGCTAGTCGGATTGGTTCGTGTTTGTCGATGCGATGTGATATGGCGAGCTGCACTATCTTGCGATCCAACGTGCGTGCCAATCTGGACAGATATTTTTGCAGTGTGTGTGTGTGTTTATTTTGTATCCGTGCGTGTGTGTTTGTCGTTGTACTCGTCAATGATAGGTGGTTGCAGAGAGGGAGCAGGAGAGAAGCCGTCGCCTGGTTCGCGCACGGTCCCCACACACACCCCCCAAGCACCACTCTACACACACACACACCAACCTACACAGACATGTATCAACCAATATATCCAGGTAAGGAGAATTTATAATAATTTATATAGGGTTTTGCAAAAGTGTTTGTGAGTGTACGATTGACGGAAACAGTAATCTTACCGTAATTTACATGACCATGTTCTTCGAGGTAAATATTCTGATTCTGTTTGACGTATGCGTTTCAGAGTACCTGCCGGACATGCCGATGATGCCGGTGATGATGTCGCGCAACGGACGCATGATGTACCCGATGATGAACCCCTACTACATGAACATGATGCCCGTCATGCGGGTGGGTTGTGGGGCCATACATAACGGTAGAGTGAGGAAATCAAAATTTTGAACTTTTCACCCGCCGTTATGTATGGGTATGGGTAGTGTTGTAGTGTGTTGTTTCGCTCGTTTCAAGCATTTACAGTTTACTTCCAGAATGGGAAGTGTTATTATAGTTCGTATGCGGGTTAATGGGTCGAAACAGGATTTTGTTATGTATCGAGTTTTTTTTTCTACTCTGAAAACCCTCATTGTTTACAAAGTGAAAAGTTGTTGTGCAGAAGGAGCAGCAGCAGCGTGTGCCCACGTGGTTCCAGGTAGTTGTAGTCGTTCGAGCAATGTCCGTCCCTTTCGCGCTGGAAAAGTGCTTTATGGGAAATTTCGGGTGCTAAGCTAAGACTCTTTCGTGTTGAGGTAGTTGTAGTTGTTGATAAATGTGATGCCCGTCCTTTCCCTTGGGGGGATGTACTGGGAATGCAAGCTATGCTCTGTGGGAAATCCTACCAATGATGTCGTCTTGAAACCACTCGTCATGAACACGCTGTATGCTTGGGTGTGACTATGCTCTGTGGGGAAAGATGCTGCGGCTCTGTCGTCTTGTCAACACTGGTTTTTGGCCCACACTGTATTCGTTCGTGTTTCAGCCGCACTCTAACGGCTCGGCGGCGGCGGCGCAGGTTCCGGGCGAGGGCCCGCCGCAGATGCGCAAGCTCTTCATCGGAGGACTCAACCACGAGACGACCGACGAGCAGGTGCGTTGTGCTGTGTGCATTGTGCTCGTGTCTGCTCTCCCGTTTTCCGTCACGTCTGCCCTCTTGTTTCCGTCATTCCCTCTCCTCTTCCGCCCGACGGCCGGTCATTGCAGCTGCGCGTCTACTTTGGCCAGTGGGGCACAGTGGTCGACTCGATCGTCATCCGCGACCCGAACACGAAGCAGTCGCGCGGCTTCGGCTTTGTCACCTTTGCCACCATTGCCATGGCCGAGAACGCGATGGCCAACCGGCCGCACTCTGTCGGCGGAAAGACGGTGCGTTCTTCTTTTTTCACGTTGATGTAACCTGTGTCTGCAGGATAATGGACCGAAACAGAGATTATGTTTCTATTTGTAAACTACTCACTCTGCTTTGTCAATTCCTCATTTTTTTGTGCAATGATTAGTGTGTGTGTTTTGTAGGTGGATTCGAAGCGCGCGATCCCGCGCGAGCAGATGACTCCCATGTTCCCGCCGCCGTTCTTTGACTGCGAGCCGCAGACGGGCTGCAAGCTCACCATCTCCGGTATGTCACCCTTTTTTTGGTTTATATTTGGAATTGTTCTTCTTTGTTGCATTCAAATGTTCGAGAGAATGTGTTGTTACCTTTTCATTTAATGAGCAATAGTAGTGTTTGTGTTTAGGTATTTTGCGTAAACATATTTTTTCGGCGTGGTTTATGCCGATTTGAGTTTTTTGTTGTCATGTTGGTGTTTTATTAGTATTGTTATGATTGCAGGTCTTCACTGGGAGACGCACACTGTCGAGTGCCTGCGCATCTACTTTGAGCGCTTCGGCGCCCTCGATCAGGTTTGTACATACCTGTTGTATATTAAACTTTTCACTCGACATCCAAACACCACGGGATTATGTTTAGAAATGATTCGAATTTGGATTAATAGACGGAAATATATTGAACTGGATTTCGTCGTATCATAATTGCTTCATGTTGCGTGAAGCGTTGTTGTATAGTCAGGATATAGCGATTCTGGATAAATGATTGAGTGATTGATTGATTGATATGTTGGGTGTTGCAGGTGGAGATCGTGGGCCACCCTCGCGGCTACGGCTTTGTGGTGTTTGAGCGCGCGGAGGACGCGGAGAAGTGCGCCGCTCACAGGAACGGCCGGCACACGGTCGCCGAGAAACGCCTCGACGTCAGGGTGAGTAGCGAGGATGATGATGTAATGTAATGAATGGGTAAAGGTGTCCCCCCGATTCAAGAGATTACTCTGTGGATGTAATGTTAATTTAATCGGTGAGGATAGGCATAATTCTGCATGAATAGCTAACATTGACTGTATGATGGGCTGGACTCGTATTCGGCATTGCCGATGATACGCTTCATGAACTGTTATCGTAGAGTTAATTTCAGTACTGAACAGTTAGTGTGTTGAATGTGTTGATGTTGATTGTTGAATACGTCTGTTCAGATGTGGTACCCGTCGCCGCCGCACATGATGTGGAAGAGACGCGCGCCGCCGCCGCAGCTCATTGACGAATTCGCCGCCATGAGCATGGACGATCCCCGGAGGTGAGCGTTTTGTGCACTGAAAGTTTTGTTTGTTTGTTTGTTTGTTTACCCTCGTCTCTCCAGGTACATGACGCCGACGTATCCGTGCTACATGATGCAGCCGGGCGTGGGCGGTATGATGGAGGGAATGGGCGGCGGTGGAATGATGCCGTACGAGGAGGACAGCAGCTACGGGGACAATGGGGACACGACGACGGAGGACGAGAGGGGCGAGGGGGAGGGCGACGAGCAGGCCGAGAGCAGCAGCAGCGGCGGATCCGCCGCCGACCACGCCTCGCCCCGCAAGAACTCGGCCTGAGCTCCTGCCAGGCAGGCAGGGCTCACCCCCTCCTCTCTCTCTCGTATATTTATTCGCTCATTGCACACTACGCGGTCCGTCCCACCTATCCAATAGTCGCTAGTGCCTCTAGACAGTCCCGCCCACCACCACTACTCTTATGCGGTGTCGATCGCCGTCTCTAGATTCGCGTAGAGGTGGTGCACTCCGCTCGCGGTCATGTTTGTCTATTTTTATCCACCCCTCCCCCTACTACAGTACCCCTGTTCCCCTTCGAGACACTCTCTGTCTCCCTTTCACAACCCCAATGACTGTTGCGCGATTTCAGATTATATTCAGTGTGATTCTCGTGTCTCTGATACCCGATTGTCTCGATTTGAGTGTGTCTTTTCTCTCTCTGTGTGTGTCCATCCTTTTTCGTTTTCTTCCCCACCCTACAGAGTGTTTTTCAGCATTTTGATTGTTGTATTGTTTGTTTGTGCGCCGCCCAAAAATGTACGCCGAAAATTCTATATCCCCCTCTCTTCCCAAACATCGAGTATCGATGTAAAACTTCTATCCCCTCCATCGTTTTATGTGTGCTATGTGCGCTCTTCCACCCCTCTGGCTCTGTTTTACGCGCCTACCCTATACCCCCCATGGTTATGTTTGTGATTTCAAAATATCATCATATGTGCGACATTCTATAAATATGTCGTTCACTTGTCGGCTGATGAGATTCTTTCTGATAGTTCAATGCAGCATTTATCCAGCATTGTCGTAAGAGCGCATAAGGTGACTAGCGAATTTCGATAATATACATAAACTTTCATGTATTATAAGTTTAAATTCCTGTTTGTATATATTTTTGGAGGTAAAACGGGGCGCTCTAAAGCTGTGCTACTACCACGTTTTACAAGGGTACTGGCGATCAAACCGCAACCAGCAACTATCTTCCCCCTCCTCTCTGTCTCTCTCTCTTTCTCGTCTACACTGCTCAATATAGACAAACTATATAAGGACACTTGGTTGTGTATCATAAACGCAAAAGTGACAGAGACGGAGCGTATGGAATATTCGAATACAACGAAGTCTTCTACACTTCTAACTCAGAAGTCTTTTCTACATGATCAGATTATAGATGATAATATTCCAGATAAGACGTAGACGGGTATACACTTTTTCTTATTATAATATACATAATAATATTAATACATCTTCCTCTTGATTAATACTTAAAGTCCACATACTCACCATACAATTTACAATGTTCAGCTTTTTACCTGAAATAGTGTGTGTGTGTGTTTCAGTTCATATCATTTCACGATTTACGATTTTCTAAAAAAAAAATTTCATATGTAATCATTTGAAAACATTTCTAACCCTCTCATAATTTATTTCAATTTCAGTCTAGATTAAACCATTTTTTTTATTTATTTCCTATATACTTTTTCTCAACTAAAAAGTTTATCTAAAAATCGCTTTCTCAAATCTGTTCTCAAATTTTTGTCTATGCTGCGGTATTCGAAAATGGAATATGGTATATGGGAACATCAAACATCAATAACGTATTTTAATTCTGAATTCCTGAATAATGTTTATACACGTGTATGGTGTATGGATTAGAAAACTCTGAAAGACTTGAAATAAATGTCATCGTAATTCATAAGCTATAGTTCTGTGGTTCTGTGCTCGCAATAAGTTGCGCGCGGTGGGGTAGATCAGAGGAAGACGGAGAGTCATCTCTCGGCAATAGCGCGCAAAACAAGAGAGGCAGACGGTTATGGCACCGTATTTCAAACTGCAAGCGAGGTAGATCAAAAACTATCGCTCTGGCGCAGGCTATATTGTCACAAGATAGTGGATTATTGTAAATCCAATTCGAAAAACACTTTTCACTCAAAGTGTTTGCGCCGCCGCAAACTTTATAAAACCGACTTTTTTGCATCGCGTGTGGGTGGGTGGGTGCTGTCTGCTTCGATGCTTGTCGTCGCAATGAATGGCGCATAATTGAATTGTGGTGATGCGTGGTTGTTCCGAGAACAGCGGACGCAAGTCGCACGCGTATTCGGTTTCTCCAGAAGCAGTCGCAGCAAGCCACGCAAGCAACACACAACAACCCCTCCTCTCTCTCGAACAACAACATATATATACAAGAGGGGCTTCCCGTTGTCTCCAAAGAGACGAACAACATCGCCATAGACACATGCCTCTCTATACTATATACGGATTACGGATCCGCGATTCTATTATGCAGTGTGCAGTGTGGTTGGCTCGAGAGAGAGAGAGAGAGAGAGAGAGAGAGAGAGAGAGAGAGAGAGAGAGAGAGAGAGAGAGAGAGAGAGAGCGCGCGATTTGCTCTTGTACTCTGGTTGACTAATGATCGCGTGCGATGCCCTTCCACCTTTTCAACCCTCTCTCTATGCTCTTTTCTATATTCACAACAACTCAATGCGTGATGATGGATTTCGACTCTCGCCTCTCCGATCGGGACAATCGAATCCGGCCATTGTGCTCGCATTTTATTCATTTCGATTATGCTGCCGCTGACACGACACATTCCGATCATGTCCGCGTGTCGTATGTATGCCACATGCAGAATGTGTGTACTCGAATCTTCTTGCACTATTCGAGATCGTGTTTTGGAAATCGCTTACACGGACGCCGTAAATGTCAGTCGCATTCGCAATGAGCTTAGTGTTGCTTGAGATAGTACATGTGTAATATTGATAGTATAGCCCTGCACAACAGAGTAATCACCGTAAATCGCGAGTGCATGTGTGGCGAGCAGCCGTAATCCGTAATCGTAATCACACAACATTCCGAGTTGTGCTTGTATGGTGTATATGGTGTATGGAGACGAGGAGAGTGGCGCAGCCAGGTATCGAATTCGTTTCGGGGGTGGGAATCGCCGAAATTCGAGCCGCCACCATGCCATCGGCGAGACAGCGGCGAGAGAGAGAGAGAGAGAGAGAGAGAGAGAGAATCGAATTGTGCGCCTCCTTGTGACCTCACCACACACACTTCCTGTTGACATGTCGCGTGTTCCTCCCTCCCTCGCTTCTTCCGGCCATGGACTCATCTTCTTGTTGATTCCATTGCGACAGCGCCGCCTCAGATTACTATGTCGCTGTGGTGTTCACTCACATGGTGCAATTGTGATACTCTCTTTGAACTCTCTTAGAGACGACTTGTTTCAAATTGTTGCGAAGAGTTTGTTTCCGTGAGAGACCGCTACTGTACTTACCATCTCCTTATACTTATTACGTGTGTGTATGTGTGCATTCTTCTTCTTTTCCCCGCGGCGTGCGGTCTGATCCTCATTTTGCCCCACTGCCGCCGAATGTTTGGTCATCGACAAGAATCCTTCTCGAGTAACCAGTGAGGCGGCGGGAAGTACCCTCATGTGGAAGCAGCTATGGCGCGAGGAGATACCGATTAGCATGAAACCTCTCTTTTGGGTTAAAATAAGGCTAGCGCTAATATTCTCAAGAAGCTGAAGGCCCCCCCCCCCCCGAGAACGAAAGAAAGAGAGAAGGAGAGAAGGAGAGAAGGAGAGAAGGAGAGAAGGAGAGAAGGAGAGAAGGAGAGAAGGAGAGAAGGAGAGAAGGAGAGAAGGAGAGAAGGAGAGAAGGAGAGAAGGAGAGAAGGAGAGAAGGAGAGAAGGAGAGAAGGAGAGAAGGAGAGAAGGAGAGAAGAAGAGAAGGAGAGAAGGAGAGAAGGAGAGAAGGAGAGAAGGAGAGAAGGAGAGAAGGAGAGAAGGAGAGAAGGAGAGAAGGAGAGAAGGAGAGAAGGATATCACAAGAGAACTAGAGAACGAGAGAAAGAGAGAACGAGAGAACGAGAGAACGAGAGAACGAGAGAACGAGAGAACGAGAGAACGAGAGAAGGAGGGAAGGAGGGAAGGAGAGGAAGAGAGAACGAGAGAACGAAAGAACGAGAAAAAATCGAATAAATTCGAAATGAAATTGATGAAATAATGACAGAAGAACAGGTACGAAGATGAGAGAGAAAATTTCTATAAAGTTCAACAAGAGGACATATATTATCTTTTAAAAGTACTTTCGTAAAAAAGTGTTGTTTGTGTTAACTTGATTCAAGAAAAGCGGAAGCATATATTATTAGATGTTAAAAAATGTAATCGTTAACACCTGAACATGAAAACTAACACAAACTTGCTCTTTCAAAACGAAAAATGTTGAATAATTCCGTGTTTTATTTTTTGACATTTTTACACCTGAAACCTGAAGCTTTGAGTCAAAGAACATCACGATTAACATATTATTTTATTGATGAACCGTATGCGTATGTCTATTACGTGTCCGCAAAAAAACACTAAATAACAAAACACTCGTATTATTCTGAATGTCACGTGAAACTATTCTATATTCGTTTGAAAGAGCAAGTTTGTGTTACTTTTCATGTTCAGGTGTTTACGATTTGATTTTTCAAAAATCACTTTTACGAAAGTACTTAAACACTTTTTACGAAAGTACTTTTAAAAGATAATTATGATTTTGTTGTCATATTCAGATATAACGATTCCGGAAAAACGATTGATTGATTGATTGATTGATTGTGTGTGTGTGTGTGTGTGTTGCTTTATGCTTTATGCAGCATGCTTTATGGCAGTGTCGCTTCTTTTCGCAGCTTCCTCGATGGCAGATGGTTTGTATTGGGGGGGGGGGGGGGGTGCAAGAGGGAGAGAGAGAGTGGGCGCGTTGCTCCCATCGTTGCACCATCACTACTACCACCTCTGCCGCCGCCACCACATCAAAGCCAGCTGGCATCCGCCAGCTGACCACACTTTCCCCACCGCGCTCCCATGTGCACATTCCCTCTCACACACTGGTGTGTCACCAGTTTCACCATGTACTATCGGTTTCTTTCGTCGTCTCTCTCATTCTCTCTTCCGCCCCCCCCCCTCTCTCTCTCTATCGTTCTCTGTTTTGCTGTGTGTGTGGGTTTCGTCGTCGTCGCCGTCCCATAATCGCTCTTTCCGATCTACTATACTTTTTCCTCTCCAATTACCGTTCGCTTATCCTCATCTCTCTCTCTCTCTCTCTCTCTCTCTCTCTCTCTCTCTCTCTCTCTCTTCCTTCCTTTCGTTCTCTCCTTCTCTTTCTATCTGCGCACTGCTTCCTTTATGCGCTTCGCGCGTGAAAGTATTCCACAATTAGCCCCTTTATATTGGCTTCGTTCTTGCACGTGTGGCGGGTTCACTCTTTCTGTCGCGACCCAATATATACCGTGGCGTTCGTCGGTGCTTGAAAGGACGAGCCCGCGGAATAACGAATATTTTCGAGAACGCTCGAATGAAGAAAACAATAAGTGTGCTTGAGGCCTTGAATGGTGTTTTGTAGCCAGACAGGTCTGAGGTCTTCGAGATGGCAACATCATTATGGGCATTGTGCTTTCTCCCTTTCTCTCCCTCCCCCTCTCTCGTCTATACGACTCTAGCATCTTGAACTGAGGACATTTCTTTTCGTAACGGAGGGTCGTGAGGGAGACCAGTACCAGTACGCATCATTCTCTCTCTCTCTCTCTCTCTCTCTCTCTCTCTCTCTCTCTCTCTCTCTCTCTCTCTCTCTCTCTTGCTCCCTTCCTCTTCCACAAGCATGCCTAATGAGTCTGCTCTCGTTCCTATCATCGTCCATACACACACCCTCGCTTTCTTCCCTTTTCCCCATCTCCTCAACTATCCTCCGTCCACTGTACATAATTACGCATTCTTCACACCACCGTTTTCTCCCCACGACTTTCCCGGGATCCGCCGTGTTGTGTGTTTTCTACGTCACTGTTTTGTCGACTGTGTTTTGGAAGAGCATAATCAACAGCTTCCCATTCGCTTTCTTGTTGTGTACCGTACCATCGGGACCACACGCGATGCCCGTCAACCACTCCCTCCCGCCTCCACTATCCACTCGCATAGCCGAGCCATGTTTCCGCGAGATTTCCATTCCAGCATTTCGGTGGATTGCAGAAGGCGTATGCGAAATTCGCGCTGTCTTCGTTCATTATGACTAAATTTGTGAGTGCCATCTGTCGTCGCGATTCGGAACATTGAAGTCTGTGTGTCGTTTCTCAATACAGCTGTCGGTCACAGTCATAGTTTGCAACAGTTCGTACGTGGAATTTGACGCTGTTTTCGTGGATTCTTCCGTGTCGTTGCGAACGGTGTATCGATATGGTTTCAGTGCGTATGTGGAATTCGGACGGCACGCTGTGCTCGTCTGCAGTCAGCCAGGCTGACCTGTCGCCGACTTCCCGCTCCACCCGACCACTCATGGTGTGCGAGAGCCAGCAGAGCGTCGCTGATTCGGAGGTGAGCGAGAGTTGCGTCAACGTGGTCTGTACAATTGTTTCATTTTGGTTGTATTATAGCGTGAGTAGGGTAAACAGGGTTTGGCCAACTTTAATGCGAGTTTAGTCAACTTGGACAGCTTGGTCGGTGTCGGTTTGGTCGGTCAAGGTTTGATCAACAGGCGCTTTGAAGTTCGATGCGACCGTAAGCGCCTGTGCGACTATGAAAGACCGCGTTTCAATGAGATTGACCGCACAGACCTGCATTGACTTTGAGCGAAGCATTCTGGGGTGCGCATAATGGAACGCATAATCCGTTTGCAATTACGCGTGTTTGATCTTTTGCGCATATAGAGTGTCTCGAGGTGTTTCGCTCTCCACTTTGATGTATTATGTGTACTAAATCTAAAATATCCCAAGTACCCCGATATTTATAGTTGACTTTTCACTATTTGAAACACTTCCTCATTACGCAGGTGTTTTGTCAGGGGTACTCGCCAAACCGACGAAGACGTCTATAAATAGATAGTATATACAATCTACGCTCACTCAAAGGCGAGCGTTGTTGAATGCATTATTTCTCTCCCTGTAGCGGGGATAGAGCCACTGTAATATGTGTATATGTGTTCTCGCAGCGTCATTTCTATCCATAGATTGCATGCATTTATAGTGACTGCAACCAATCGTTAATAATGTCATTGTCATATGAATGGAAATAGATGTAGTGAGCGGTTTGCAGTGAGTGTGGTGAGCGTGTACACGTACAGTATGCGCAGCTGCAGAATCCGAATGGCGCGCGCTGGAGCGGATCGATTGTTGCCGGATTGCTTGTGAATGAACTGCGTCGCTTGATTGAAACATGGAAAACGAGCAAAAAGCGACTGGGATTGCGACAAAAAGGGGAAAGTAGGAAAGAGGAGGCAGACGCGCCACAAATCCCCTGAGGCGACTTTGGCTTTGCATAAGACGACTGGGTTTAGGTGTGCGAGACTGTCGAGCTGGCGTCTGAACGGGGCGACGACGACGACGACGACGACGAAGCGCTCTCGCCTTCGCCTAACCCCATCGGAGACACCATCATCACGGTACGCACCGTTGAATTGAATTGATTTACTGCCGATATCACGGAGATGATACACAACGGATTCAGTCTGCGTGAAGTAACTGCAGGTGGTTCCTGATATACCACTACACACGGACCGTGAATTATTATTGTATACGGGATCAGAATACTTATTTCGAGTCAAGCGTCTTGTGTATAGAAACTTGGATTCCAAAAAGTTATCTCGAATTTGTACATTGCATTACGGTATATATTCCGTGTGTTACTATCGGTCTCATGTTGTCTCCTCTCAGGTCGGAAGTCGACGTATCGTATTCTATCCAGAGGGATTTGTATTTGTAAGCTCTGACGGTCGTCGCCTTTGCTCTTTAGGCGACCTGCCATCTCTCACTGTGACTTATAATCAAGTTTCACAATATGACAATTATGTACACTACGGTATATATACAATATACCGCCTATCTGTCTTATGCGGTCTCCTGCCACGTAGGAAACTCACGTATCGTATTCTATCCCGGAATTCGGTAGTGTCCTTGTATCCACTGACGCTGTTCTGTGTTCTCTAGGCGACCTACACCTGCCATTTCTCACTTGTCATGAATGCACCTGCAGAGTGGGAAAGAAGCGAAGAAGCACAACCCCCTTCCGCCCTGTTCTCTCCCCCTCCCTCCCTCGCACCTAGTTCCTAGTAATTGCATCATGTAGCAGGCGCGGAGGGGGAAGCCGCCCTTGTGATGACGCGAGGTGAAGGAGGAGGAGGAGGAGGAGGAGGAGGAGGAGGAGGAGGAGCGAAGAGCTCTCTTGTCTCCTCCCTTTCTTCTCTGCGACTGTCCCCTTTCTTCTTGCACATCTGGAGCGTCCACTCACTATGTCACGTGTTGCACGCAATGGTTTTATGCGACTCTTCTCTCTCTCTCTCTCTCTCTCCCTCTCTCTCTCCCACTCTCTCTCCCACTCTCTCTTTTTCTCGCTGTACTTTATGTGGTGTGGATAACATGTCAGCTAGTGCTCGCCACCTCGATTTTCGCATCGTCTGTACGGATGATGGCTAGGTCGCTGGTATTCAACAAAAGCATCCCAACACCTTTGGAGAAAGGAAACAGGCAGCGAGAGAGTTTGCGAGAGAGAGAAAGAGAGGGAGAGAGCGAGAGTATCACTATTCGCACAGGGGAAAGCACTTAGCCAGTGGCTCTACTCGGAAAACAAAGAGACAGATGCCTTACTGTCACCCCCCCCCCAGTCTGTATATATATATATACATATATGTGTGTGTTTTGTGAGGTGTATCCACTATTTCCGCACATATATGCGTGCAGTTTTCAATTCGCTGCCCTTTGGTTCGCGTCACGGAAATAGTAACGCCTAAAACTTCTATTATTCATTCTCTCTCTATTCCTCTCTCTCTCTCTCTCTCTCTCTCTCTCTCTCTCTCTCTCTCTCTTCTATCTCTCTCTTCTCCCTCACTCTCTCAGATTCTGATTCCGATTCGGTCTCAGACGTCGTCGCGGTAAATATTTTGAAATCTACACATGTAAAATGAAGTGGATGCTTGGCGCTTGACACCGAATGCGAAATAGCGTGTGTTGGCTGGGGAAGTAAGTTCTGCCCCCCCATTTATATCAACTGTAATATGCAATAATCTATGTCGACGACGGGGCGTTTTCCGCCGCACTTTCGCGGCCGGAAATTTGGTGTGAAAATTGAATTAGCGCCACTGATGAGTGAGGGAGAGCTGAATTTCGTACGCTAGCCACCTGTCCTGGTCCACTACTCGAGTCACCGCAATTTGTACCTGTCGCTCTTTGGCCCCTGGCTTCTCTTAATCCCGCCCAGTATTCAACAACTCTCTCACTCGCTTGAAAATTCAGAATGCGTCAACACAGTGATTAGACAACACACATCGGTGGTAGAGTGAGTGAAAGATAGCGTTGCATTATTCTCTCTCTCTCTCTCTCTCTCTCTCTCTCTCTCTTTCTCGTTCGCACATTGACGTCTCATTATTCCTTGATGCCGAGTTGCATATCCATAATTGTCGATCACAACAATGATCACGCTTTCATGGTGTATGTGTCGCTCATTTCCCCCACTTTTCTCTCTCTCTCACCACCCGCGTTTTCTCGCCTCTCTCTGAATGGGGGGGGAGAGAGAGAACACTGTCTGTGAATGGCAGTTGACATGTGGGTGGGTGTGGATGAGAGAGAGAGAGAGAGAGAGAGAGAGAGAGAGAAAGAGAGAGAGAGAGAGAGAGAGAGAGAGAGAGAGAGGCAAAGCCATCGCGTCCGCCCTGGCTAACGAGAGAGGAGGAGAGAGGACAATGGCAGTCTGTACATATCTCTCTCCCTCCCCCAATTTTGTGTGTATTGTATTGTAGACGCGAACGGTGGTTTTTTCACATGCACTCTCTGTGGGCGCGCGTCTTCGATTAGCAGTCATTCTGTGTGTGTTCTCGTGTTTCTCTCCCACCACTCGCTGTCTTTCTTTCAGCTCGGCCCCGCGCGACCTTCCGTTCTCCGCAACGCCGTGCGAATCATATCCATGAACCGCCATGACTCGGTGCGTTTACTAGTAGCACTAGTTGTGATCCGTGTGAATAACGGCAAATCGAATGTCAGGATCGCAAACTGACACTCATAAGATGATCTAGCAGTCGCATGTTCAAATGTTCGTGATTACGTTTACAGCGTAGTAGGTAGAGTAGTAAGAGTGTGGGAGAGCGGTGGATCCCGGTTCTTTCCTCCGGTCAATAAACTGCTGTTGTTGTGTGTATGTGTCGCTCCCACTCAGCTGTCGCTTCCATGCCACACCGAGAGCCCAGAAACTGTCATAAAGTTATATACATGCCTCTCGCACGCATTCTCTCTCTCTCTCTCTCTCTCGCAGGGCACGTAACACACAAAATTAGAGTCGAGTAAAGTGGAAGAACAACTAGCTAGGTTTCCAAAATCTCCCCCAGAGAGTCATTTAAGAAAGACTCGAGTCATGTTTTGTCTTTGTTTTGCAGTTCTCCTCGCAGCACTCGGATACCAAGACCCACGTGCTTTTGCGAGACGTCGGCAGGACGATTCAAAGGACAGGTAGCCAACTGAGGTATGGGGGATAGAGAGAAAGGGAGAGAGGGAGAGAGAGAGAGAGAGAGAGATCCGAGGTGCATACATGACGCGGCCGCCGCAGATCTTTTCTAATCAGAAAGGTATTAGTGATGTTGACACGATGTTTTCAGACCCCAGTTCCTCGGCTTTGTGTGTAGGTACATTAATACGTTGCTTTCTGTCTCCCATGTTTCCGGGATGTGCGAAAGCGCACATTTCATATAAACTCTCGGACGGATATGCGGATACACCTGCACACACACATACTTCTCTCTCCTATGAGCACGTCTCTCCCTCCTCTCTCTCCCCCTTCTCCCTCCCGCCTCTCTCTCTCCTTCTCTCCTGCCTTGTCACGGCTCTCGGACACATGCTATGTGGGATGAAAACCACACCGCCAGAGAAAGAGAGAAAGAGAGAAGCCAGTTATCACATTTCAAAAAAGCGCCAAAGAGCGTGCGTGTGTGTGAGTGTATGTGTTACAAAGCGAGTGTGGCGGGAGTGGAGCGCAACTGGGAGACTCATTGAAGATGCATTTCACATTCAGAAAGACGCGCCTCTTCCACCTATTCTATCTACTCGTCCTTCCCATCTACACTCTCATCGGAGCTCTCGTGTTCAAGGTCTGTCATCGCATTCGGTGTTTTTTTTTTGCCGCAATCGACAGGTGGTCTCTCTAAAACATCTGCTCAAAATGGTCGGGATACATGCAAGCGAGAGCTGAAGCTGGAGAGAGAGAGAGAGAGAGAGAGAGAGAAAGAGAGAGAGAGAGAGAGAGAGAGAGAGAGACTGCAATTGGGTGGTCAAGAGACGCGCAATATGCGCTGCCATCGATGAGCAATGTTCTACGGAAAATAAGCTCGTGCGAGAAAGGGGGAGATTTACAATTTTTGCAACATGTCTCGAGAAATTCAGTGCAACTAGGTGTGATGTTTGTTATTCTCATGTTTCTCATGTACTTATTAGCTGTAGTCTGTGCATGGAGCGGAAACTTATCTTGAGAAGTGCAGAATGGAATTTAGCGAACACACCACATTGCATTTCAGGTTTTTTTTTGTTTTGAAATACTAACAGTTATAAAAACATGATTTCAGGCGCTGGATGGCGAATACGACGACCGATTAGTGCGCGAGTACCACGAAAGGTGAGCTACTTTAGAATGTTCATCTCTCTCTCTCTCTCTCTCTCTCTCTCTCTCTCCATCTCCCTCTCATCAACTCTCTTCGAACAAAGACATTGGCTAACAGCCAACTGTCTTCAATCCGCATGTGTATCGTTGTTCGATGCGGACCTCTCTCTCTCTCTCTCTCTCTCTCTCTCTCTCTCTCTCTCTCTCTCTCTCTGCCAACTTCTTCGAACAAATATATTGAACATCTGTCTTCTATCCGCAAGTGTATCGTTGCGTCCGCTCGACGTGACTCTCTCTCTCCCTCTCACCCCACTTCTTCGTACTCACACCATAATTAGACAGTTATACATTGAACGCGCTCGTTCAGATGCCGCTCTGGCGAGGCGGCTCTGCTCGTGCGCGCCGAATCTGCGTGCGCCGCCGCTCCCGACGAGTGCTACGTCATCATGCGCAACATCACCGAGGACATTCACGCATGCTACCGGAGGTGCGTGGCTTTTTGGAGATGTGGACATCAAACTCATTGTGTCGATGATAATATCATAATACACGTATTGTAGTGTATTGTATTGTGATTGTATTCGTTAACTTTCAGTTGGCACGCTGCGAACCGCACCGTCACGCACAGCATGAACGACCTCACCAACTCGCTCGTCTACGCTTTCAGGTATCGATTATCGAATGATTATCGATTTATTGATTGATTGCAGTGTGTACACGACTATTGGGTACGGTAACATGGCGGCGGATACCGCCGAGTGCCGCCTCGCCACCGTCTTCTATGGCGCACTCGGGATTCCACTCTTCTTCGCATTTGTCAAGGTGTGTGTGTGTTTGTGTATTGATGTGGCAAACTGTGCCGGTAAATCACTAGTTTACTCGTGTCACCACACATAGTTATGAATGAGCTTGACATGTGATTTCCCACTAAATCTTGTGTTGCTGTGTTGACGGCTGCAATTAGCGCGCTTATCGCGTATCGCGTTAGTTGTATACTCGTCGCCCGCTGCACTTTATGCTCTATTGCTTGTTCTTTACAACTCGCTCTCGCTCTCACGAAGGCTTCCCCCATTCTCCTCTCTCTCTCTCTCCCTCTCTCTCTCACTCTCTCGCTCTCTCTCTCTCTCTCATACACACAGGCACACGCGTCGTTCTATTTCTGGCGGACGAGTCTCGAAAATAACAATGCTATTTCCTTCGGCACGTGACCGAAGAGGCCGAACAACCCCCCCCCCACGTGTGTGTGTGCGCCTGTGTGATCTCATCCCGACACTGACCACAATGAAACCTCTATGAATATGTTGCGAGTGCAGCCATTGTATTCCAATATTCCGAAAAACGTGCAAGTAACATGGTAATCCGATCTCTGGATAACACGCAGCACAACTTTGAAAACAGGGCGATAAAAGTGAGCGCAAGAGTGTTTAGAATAGAATAGAATAGTTTATTCATAAGTTGTTATGACATACACACAAATTGAAATAGGAAATAGTACAGCTACGGTTTGGAACGGTTCGTAATCGATTTGCGGGGTTTCACTTTCTCCAGACACTGTTGGCATTACAGCATATGCGGAGAGAGGAATCCAGTCACATCTCCAGACATCCGTCTTCTTATCCGATATAGAGTATGCGGCTTTGATCCATCCTCGAACGCGTGAGCCTTATGTTCGACGGAAGACCTTGCGTCTTCCGTCGAACGTTCTCGAACTTCTCGCGTCAATTTGCATACTTGCTCCCGGTCGATCCATTTGTCAATATCATGTAGCGAAATCCAATAAATCCGTGAGTTACCGACTATGTGCACTCCCAACAGGCTTATTTGGCTCCTCCTTATCGTCTCACAATGAACGGATCCGGATTTCGATCGATAACAGCAGCGTATTTCTCTTCCGGTCGCGGGTGCCGCCGTTGCCCTTCAATTCGCCTTCGCTTTGTACCTTCCTTTCCTCCAATTGAAAATCCGCGCTTCGCCGACTAGTTGCACTTCCACAGGCTTATTTGGCGTGAACTTATCGTCTCACAGTGAACGGCATCAATTTGAAAATAAGTCGATACTTGTTATGCAATGACCGTACACTTTTATATGACACCCATTCTGGTCCTAAATTAAGCGATCATCTTTCAATCATCTCGCATATCAGTGTTGGATTAGTTAAAAAGAGCAACAAAAAGAACACTTGTTTAGACTTTAGATGTTTTAGATCTGCCGACTATAAAGGTATGGAATCTGATCTTAGTAATATTGATTGGGCAACACATTTTTCTGGATGTAGCACTATCGATGACAAATATAACTCTTTGATTCGAGTCTTGCAATCTAGTATAGACCTACGTGTTCCAAAAAAACAATTAAATCGGAGAAAACATTTTCACCCTGGCTACTATCTACCAGACACCGGTTGCGCAAATTGTCGGCACCGTAAATCAAAGTGTAACGTATTTCTGATAAATTATCAATCGGCATTCAATGAGTATAGAATTCCCTTTAAAAATTACCAGAGAGAGAGAGAGACAGAAACACATATTGGCCACTTCATGTACATCACAATATTGGTCTTACATAAAACGTAAAACCACAGCACGTCCTGATATACCATTTATACGTGATAAGGATAGATTGATATCAGATGATACCGAACGTGCTTCTTTGTTTATTAAGTACTTTGTAACGGTATTTACTACTGACGATAGGAAACCTTTTGAAGTTAGCTCGAAAACTACTCATTCGCTGCTAGACACAGATGTATCTCCGCACGTCGTGTATGAATATCTGCGTAGATTTGAGAGAAAGTTATTCGCAGGTCCAGATAACATACCCTCCATTTTACTACAGAGTCTAGCTTTGGTCCTAGCAGATTCGCTCAGTGACATCTCACCTTCTCACCCAGCTTCCTTCCAATTACGAGCTGATGACGTCATAATCGCGGATAATCGTTCAGGAAGAGGGAAATCTGATGCGGAACGCGTTCAAAGCCGTCTACAACTATCTGCGCAAGTGCAGAGGCCACAGCTGCTGCTCGCCGAGTGAGTGCCGGTGTACTGTAGCTACGGGGTACCGTAGCTAGAATTGGGTTACTGTAACGCGTACCGTAACCTTTTTTCAGAGTCGAAAGCGGCGGAGGCGTGCGCGACAAACAACAAGCTTACGATTCCCGTCCACCACTTTGACACGCCGCCCAGCGATTCCCCACACGCCAAGCACGGTAAATAATTTATAATAATAAGTAATAAGTTTATTACGGTGTACACTTGGAGAAACAGTTCAATACAGCAAAATGAGCAATTTATCACCGTTTTCTTTGTGCCACATGATGAAAAACATTAGCAAGTCCTCTGTGCAAAAATAAGTGCGTATCAATCGGTAAAACGGTGTGCTTACTTGAATTTTTTTTTATAATATTTTGTTGTTGTTATTGCGTTCATACCACTACTTATAGAAGGCTGCAGCCATAGATACATTGCTATCAGCCGAAATCAAGACCAAATTCAATTATTATATGGGTTCACTTGATTACATTGTTGTTCAGACGCGGAGGTCAACAAGAACAAGTTGACGTCGTTCAGCAACCGGAAGTACAGCACCGGCTCGCTGTTCGGTAAGTTTGAACGAAAAGTTTTTGCGAGAACATTGTGAGATTGTCTGATTTGAAAGGATGCAAATGATACAAAGTTGACGTGGCCCGAATTGAATTTTTTCAATGACGTCATGATCTACGAACTAGATGACTGGATCACATTCTTATTATATGAAACTTTTTCAGGCCACCGCTCGCTGTTAGACGAGCAACGGCGAGTGTTCGTCGCCGGAGTCGTCGTCCTCATCGCGTACATACTATCCGCCAGCGCACTGTTCAGGTAGGGAGAGAGAGGGAGAGAGAGAGAGAGAGAGAGAGAGAGAGAGGGAAATCGAGAGAAAGAGAGGGTGTGTTGTAGGACAGACTAGATTATTTAGCGTCGCCCGATGTGATAATGATATAATTTGCAACTGTCTGGTATAATAGAAGGTATATGAGCGATGTGTCATAGTTACGCTGTCTGGGAGACAGAGAATGAGGGAGAGATGTATACACTTGACATAAAAAATATCGTCTTGCGATAAACTGAAAAAAGTATAATATATCTATTGCAGCTTTACCACCGAGTTTGACTACTTCACCTCGGTCTACTTTCTCTTCAACAGCGTCGCGCTGATTGGTCAGTTGATCAATTGGATCAGTAGATAACATTATTTATCAGTTGATCAAAAATCAATCGCTTTGTTCAGGTTTTGGCGACGTGTTCCCATCAGAACCGAGCGCTATTCTCATCTACGCAGTGTTCATAGTGCTGGGCGTGGTGCTATTCTCCATGTGCTACTTCATACTGCAGGAAGAGATCAGAGAAAAGGTGCGCTTTTTTCAAGACGCGGTCGAAACTCTTTTCCACACCGAATTTGAAACGCCTTCGAAACACGACTAAACAGCGTGTTCCGAAGACGTTTTGAAAGAGTGTTGCAGTAATCCCCCCCCCCCCCCCTATCTGAACTGTTGTGATCTGTAGTCACCGAGAGAGGATTAGTCGATTTTTTAACCTAGTTCATAGTGTATTTGTCTATTGATGAGTTTACGCAATTAATTAAAAGTCTCTAGCGTGAAAGAGAGGACATACATTTGAAGAATCTTTTTACTATTGTTTTATTGACAAATTGGTGATCACTTTGTGTTTTAGGCATTCGAGGCGTCTCGAAAGGCGCGCATCTCCATCTCCAAATACTCGCACACACTCATGCAGAACCGACCATGGAGCAGGTACTCTCTCTCTCTCTCTCTCTCTCTCTCTCTCTCTCCCTCTCTCTCTTCTTTCTCTTTCTGCCTCTCCCTCCCTCTCCCTCCCTCCCTTCCTCCTAGCCCTAACTCTCTCTCCCCCTCCTTCCTTCTACCTGTATCTCTCTCTCTCTCTCTCTCTCTCTCTCTCTCTCTCTCTCTTTCTTTCTCTCTCTCTACCTTTCCATCTCCAGACGCAACTCTCCCCTCTACGACCACCCCGACGCGCCCACCGACTTTGACCGTCTGAAGAAGCGTCGTCAGAGTGCGCCGGCCGTCGCCCTCATCCCACCCACCATAACCACCCGATTCGCCGAGGCGTAGCCACGGCGAGTACATTTGCATATTACATTGGTGTACATTTGCTTATTCGTGGCCACGGAAGCCATGTCTATATTAACTTTATCTGCCACAGAACACAGTAACGCCACAGAAAATGCACGGCAAATATTGAGCTGGTACCCTGAGTGTTCCTTCGATCCTCTCCGCATCTTTTGAATCAGGGTGTCCAGACAATCGGGTCGCCTGATTATTTTTTTAATTGATTGTATCTTTTGATTTGCCTGTTTTCAGTCTCTCTCGCCCTGTCTCACACAGCTGCCTTCACTTGTCCTCCATCGGTGTCATACAGACTCTCACCGGCGGACCCACACCACCACACTCGTCCTGTTTCACTCTCATGTCGCTTCCTATCCTTCCCCCGGTGACCGTCCCCACATGTGCATAGCTCCGCCCCCCTACGCCCCGCCCCCTCGACTCACACACGTGTAGTAGCAGCCTAGTATGGTGTGCATAGTACGGTGACCGAAACTCGACTCGTCTTTGTATGTGTTTGATTGATGTGAGGTTATTGAAGAGAGATTATCTAGCCACCCTGTGCAATGTGCGGTGTTTTCCCCCCGATAGTTTGATTGTGTCTTGCCCGTCTTCTTTTCATTATTCAGGATAAAACACGTTTACAAAAGCGTATTTATTGGTTATACAATGACACAACAGAGCGAACGAGAATGCACTGAATGCAACGAGACTGAGGATGATAGTGGTTGGGAGTTATTATGGGCAGGGATTGCTGGGGCGTGGCCTAGGATCCCGAGCTACACGAGCTACACGGCGCGTCGTGGCCGCAGTGGAAGCTCACCACGATCCGAGGATGGCACTCCATCTGCAAAATATTTTCAATGAAATTTTTTCTGTTGTTGAAAATGATGCATACCTGGTTGTCGATCTCGTAAATCATGACCGCAACGCCTTCACCCGGAAGAAACTGGAAAAAGAAAGGAAAAAGAACGAAAAAAGATTCAAAACTACCATCAGCTGCGAGAAGATGCGCTTCACCGGCGTCATCAGCGCCATAAAGTCGTCGAGCTCTGTGCAAAAAAAAATCGATAATCCGTAATCAATCAATACCGTACCCTCGGGATCGTCGATGCCGGAGTCGATGGCGTCCTGCACGAACTGGACGAGGTCGATGTGGGAGGGTGGGTCGATGTCGGCCATGCTGCGAGAGTGAGGGGCGGCTGAATGAGCCTCACCGAGGATTGACGGCACTGCTGCGACGGTAGGAAATCGACAATTACCACAACCGCGCATTCTGCCAATTTCCGAACAGAGAACGACTGCGGGAAACTATCTGCAACAATTGCTCCTATCCGGATTGCGCACACGTCAGCTACGTGTCCCGAGTAAGAAAAGAGTTTAGCGGTTTTTGATCGATCATGAAAAAAAAATTGTCGGACTTCAAGTTTGAGAAAAAAACAGCATGACCTTGGGACCCTGGGGGGAAGTTAAGGATATTGCTTGGAATGTTGGCATTTAACGGTTTAATATGCTTTTCTTTGACCTTTGAACATTCAACCAATTAATTCAAAGTTTAGATGTGTTTACGTTAGCATACTAACAGAAATAGTTTTATAAATGAGAGTCATAATCAGAGAACATATCAGAGAATCTACATACTTCATTTCTCTTACACTTCCACACGCTCACTCTGCTACTCTCGTTTCTGTTTATATTTATAGCTGTATATTATATATATCACTGATGCATACGTGATACATCGCGGCACAGTGATGCTATCGTTAATGATAGCCGTTTTCCCATAACGCGTCGACGTGAACTCATAATTAGCGGCGCTTCTTTTTTCGGCGGCGATTCTTAAAGCAGAGTTCAGCGCCACATTCCTCTCAGGAAATTCCCAAAACTGCGAATCCCAGAAAGTTCACTCGTTCGGAGATTGCGCTCGTCTCTCACCGCCGACCACCTATATAACCGCGCACTCACTCACTCACTCACTACCTGCTAACCCGCTCACTGCCAGAGCATGGAGATTCACGTGGCGATCATCGGCACGACCCTCGCTCTCATCACATCCCTAGGAATCATCACCAACATCACCGTTTTCGTGGCGATCTTGCGCAGGATAAAGCACGAGTGAGTACGGTAGCTGGTGAGAGTACGGCAGTCTGCAATAGTGGTTACGGTAGCTGGGTACGGTTGCAGACAGAATACGCTGCCGATCTACGTCATAGTCGCCGCAAATATGATCGGTGACAGTGGCATGCTGCTCGTCAATCTACTCTATCTAGTGCCCGCCATTTTTATTCAGGTGAGACATTCGACCACAACCACAACATACAGTGTAATACTGTCATACAGTAGTCGTCATACAGGGGAGACATGAGGGAGACATGAGCGTAGTATAGTGGCATAACTCTTGTGTTGGCGACGGTTCAGTTTATGAAGCGCTCTACAAGTCAATCGGCTATCGTTACATTTACCGTTTACCGTAACCTCGATATTCTAGGACTACCTCTTTCCGGGGGAGCGTGAGGGCACGTGGAACCGCTTCTCGTCGGCGACATTCATGGCGTTCTGGTACCACACCAGCCTCGTCCAAGTGTTCATGGCCATCAATAGGTATCTGTTGAGAGGGTTTTATCGAAGCATATATGAGTTATCTTCAGCTTAGTGGAATATGGTGTGAATGAAGTGATGTTGTTCCTTTCGGACTTGTCTTTTTATGTATTACTTGTAGTGTTTGCAAAACGAGTGTTTATTAGGTTCGTAGGTACGTAATACATCTGTAATTATCTCAATATTAAAAAAGTGTCAAAGAGACGCGGCAAGTATAAACTGTGTCTTTATAATTGTTCGTAGTCGGAAATGAGTAAGAGTTTCGCGTCAGATGTCATACGATCACACACCATCATCGAACATCAGTACAGTAGACGTTTTCATTGTGGCCAAATCGCAGGAGTGCCATAAGTTGGGTGAAGCGGAGTTGAGCTCCAAATGGGAAACTTGAATTGTTTGATATCGAATTTACTGTAGAGCTATTGTACAACACAATGTTTCTGAAAACATTGAGTTGCATAGGGAATGTGAAGCAACAATTTGCAGACTACTCGTGTTGTGCGTGCCGCGGTTCGACTTCTTCACGCTGCGCTCCACACTGGCTGTGATCGTTTCCCTAGTGCCCACCTCCATATTGATGTCATATATCACCGAATACTGGTCGCCCTGCTGCCTGTGAGTCTCCCTCCCCCTCTCTCTCTATCCTCTTTCTCTCTCTCTCTCTCTCTCTCTCTCTCTCTCTCTCTCTTTTTCAAAAGCGTGCATCGAGAACGTTGCATCACTCATGAAACTATGAAAGTGTGTTCATTCTCTTCGAAACAGCCCCTTCTAAACGCCTTCGGAACACGTTGTAAATCAGTATCAAAAGGCGTTTCGAAGAGACTGACCGCTACTTTAGGTCTTTAGGAACAGAAGTGAAGTGTGTTTGTGTGTGAGAAAGTGTGTGTGTGTGTGTGACTTGCAGTATCTCGTTCGACCCGCACTACTTCTCCTACTCGTACGTCTTCAAGGACGGGATTTTCAACTACAGCGAGAAGATCGTCGACCTCCCGCTCAATACGGCCACCACTGTGATAGCTTCGCTGTGCTACATCAAGGTGCGCGCTCTCTCACTCTCTCCTCTCTCACTCTCTCCTCTCCTCTCTCTCTCTCTCTCTCTCTCTCTCTCTCTCTCTCTCTCTTTCCCTCTCTCCCCCCCCCCCTCCTCTCTCTCTTCACTCACTCATTTCCCGAAACTCAGATCCTTCACTTTATGCGCACAATGACCAACAAAATCTCGGATTCCTCACAGGAGCGGATGAAGTTTCTGCGAAGGGAGTTCAGGTGCGATGCCATAATGTGGAAATTATGTAATGCATGAATATAATAAAAGTGGCACATCTTCTACTGCCTCTTCACATAACTGTGGTGCACTACCTGATTCGGAACCAGTTTCTGAGTGTTTTCATATGCTCACTCAGATTCGCGGTCCAGTTCAGCTTCGCTCTGTGTGCGTACACAGCCGCGTGGGTGGGGTTCCGCGTCTTTCCCATGTTCATTGGTGAGTGATAGAGTTCTTATCAATCAATCAATCAATCAATTAATCAATCAATCAATCGTTTATCCGGAATCGTTATATTTGAATATGACAACACAATCGTAATGATATGAAGCATCGTAAAAGTAAAAAGTAAAGGTGGTAGCCCCCGGTTCAAGAGACTTGCGAGGACAGTGTGCAGTGTTCCATCGTATCGTATCATCACTTATTTCGCCAATGACCAATCGCACTTTTGCATTTATCATCAAACAAACATGCGATAAACATGATACATGTTAATCATTCTCGCAACGCGCTGTGGGGTAGACATGAGGAAGAGTAACAGTCAGGTGCAAGCTAAAAACAGTTTTATTGAGCGATATAGTTGGGGGTTGTACATTTGTCTTTATTTTTGAAAAAAAAACTATAATTACACTGGTGCACAGACTGTATCACCGTACCGTATTCGTCAGCTGTCTTTAGTCTCTGTTCTCTGATAAGCTCTTCCCGAATCAGTACTCATACTAGGCTGTGATTTTTTTACATACTAGGCTGTGATTCCAGGAATGTAATTCAAAAGATTTTCTTCCCGAATCAGGTAATTCGACGAAAATCGCGTACTGTGCGACATCAATCAACGCGATGTTGACATATACAGCGAACGGAGTCGCCTACATTATCAACACCAATGGGGTACGTCCTATCTCTCTCTCTCTCTCTCTCTCTCTCTCACTCCCTCTCTCTCTCGCTCTCTCCTATCTCCCTCTCTGTTCTCCTCTTTTTCTGTTTTAAAGGAGCATACACCATACTGTAATCTGAATATTGCGCGTGAACCACGACTACCACGTGAAAAAACATGAGCATGCAAATGCAAATACAATCACTCTTCAATGAAAGTGGTTTGCTCAATTTGCATATTTCAGTTCTTCCGCGATCTCACTGGTAACTTTGGCACTACCGGAATCCAATCATATCCACACACCTAGAGTATGAATTTTTCTATACTGTATAGATTATTATATTGTGGCTGACAAACTATTAACATCGTTATCAAACGCTAAATGTCGTAAACTGTACAGAATCCTAGTTAAATATTGGAATTCTCATGATAATATATGTAGTGTGTTTAAATTATCGAATAAAACATATTCTTTACACATTGTCTGTTTTGAAGATGGAGTTCAATTGTACTCGCTTTTTGGAGATTAGGCACAAGTACATATATATTTCACTCGCAAGCGGAACAACTGTTTTTTTTTACTTTGACGCACAAAGAGTAGCCGGGGGCCGAAGGAAAAAAGGCAGGACGTGGGAAGCTGGTCAGCCTAGGGTTAGCCTTGTTTATCCACATATTTTCCATGCTTGCCTTTTATCGTTATTACTTCTCCCTTGCCGTGGAAATAAACACTTTAATTAAAGCTACTGTGCGGTGTTCTGTGACACCAAATCGTTCAGTCATTTCGCATCCACATCCTGACTGAGCATCACATCATTAGAGTGCGGAGAGTCAACTTTTTGTGCGCTACAAGAGAGGAGCAGTCATACGGTTGAAGTACCCAAGTTCGAGCTATTCCGTACATTGCCGAACACGATCCGTGTTGCCACGATGATTATGAGATTATGGAGAAGGGCAATAAGGGAAACATGATACAGATATCATAAATTGTTTGCCACAGCGTATACAATATGCTTGCGCACAAATCGTGCTCCTGGAGAATTGGAGAGGACTTTATGAAAAGGAGCAACATCGAACCGAATTATTATCCTACCGTGATGCGAACTATTATCATACCGTAATGCTAAGGTAGTGTGGTCGCGCCCTCTCTAAAGCACACACTCATTTCAGTATTGGGCGAAGTGTGCGACATGAAGATTTCTATCCAGTGGAGCGTAAGAGGTGACTGTACTTGCAGTATTGAAGCGTTGGCGGGTATTTCAAATTTTCGTCTGCATCTTTGGCAGTGGCAGATTCGAAAGTAACGCAGAATCGTCGTTCTTTCACGAAAATTGAAAATGTGTTAGGTTAATCAAAAATAAGTCGCCACTGTTCCTTTGAGTAAAATAAATAATAAGTTATAAATATTACTACAAATGCGGTTTATCGGTGACTAGAAGCGAATGACACAACACGTTAAACATGCGGCAGTGCAATAACAATACAATGAAAAAGATTAGGGGAATGTGGAACTATGGAGTAAGGAGATCAATAAATAAGTATATCAGTAGATGAGTAAATGAGTAGATGAATTGATGCGTAGATCAGTAGTACGTCTCCCTCTCCACCCATCCTCCGGGGAAGCGACGGATGAAGAACTTGCGAGTCTCGTCATAGACGAAAATGAGCAGCGAGAACGGGAGTGCCGGGAACCACCACGAGAACCTGAACAAACATGATACACAATGAAGACTTGATAAAGCAATTAAATACGAAACAGAATCCCTGCTTCGGCTCATTATTCTGCAGACAGGCTAAATCGACGTACAGTTTAATATAAAATTGATATGATCAAAAAGGACAAGCGAAGACGCACTGACCGCAGACTGTACATGCGCAGTCCGTTGTCGAGACCCGGACAGTAGGCCATGAAAGCTGCGAGCACCGTCTCGAAGACCAGACCGAAATTGAGCGTCCAGTTGCTCATGCCCTGCTGCACGATCGAGTTGCGACGCGTCTGAAATGAGAGGGTGAGAGGAAGAGAGGGAGGGAGGGGAGAGAGAGGGGGGGGGAAGGAGGGAGGGAGAGAAAGAGAGAGAGAGAGAAGGGGGATTGGAGAGAGAAGGGAGAGGGAGGGTGGGGGGTTAATGTAAGATCATGCCTTCTTACAACCTTAGCTGCTTACCACTTACCCTAGTAAAAACGAGAACCACATGACATGTGTGGCGATACGACACACATGCAATACACTTGCATATATGTTGATACAATTTTGGTTTTTAAAAGGCAATTGTGCTAGAATGCGACGCGTATTAATGAGCGCATGCGGCCACATGCCAGCTTGTTAGCTGCTCGCTGCGCGTTATTCGCGCCGGGTTGACCGCACCCCTTGGGGGCGGGGCCAGAGAGTGCAACCAGCCCGTTCATAGAAGTCGGGTTCAAATGCCTTTTTCGTATCATTGAAGATAAATGTAAATAGGCAATATAATCCAAAGAAACTTGGCAAAACCGTAGCATTACTCCCAGACAGCCACTCCAGAATTCAGTGGTGTAAAATGTTTCGAAAAGAAATTTCAATGCGCTGAAATTTTGCAAAATCATACATTATTTGAACACGATATGTTTTTGCATGTTAGCTGGCCATGAATCTGCGAAATCGTCCGCACGGCCAATTTTGCAGATAGACATGACCGCTTCACTTAGCAAAAGAATCGCCATTCGCTGGACTCGAACTCGGTTCAAGAGATTGAGCGGGGCGATTTTATACCACTACACCACTGCGACACATCCGTGAGACGCGAGGAATGATAGTCTCAACGGTGCTGTGCATACGTGTACATGTATCGATGACATGAACTATCGCACATGTCCTCATAGCCTAGTGGTATGAAGTGGTCATGTCTGTAAAATCGGCAGTGCGAACGATTTTGCAGATGGGTCTGGCCCTCTCTGGAATTTATCTGCAAAATCGTTCAGGCGGCCGATTTTACAGATCCTGAGAAAGGCTTGCGAGTAAAATCGGACGTTATTCAGATGTTGGAACATTTCGCAAAAGAAATCGTTAAGTTTTTCATACTTGAAAATTACTAAAAAAAATTGTGCGAAAAAGGAAACTTTTTAAATTAATGCTGAAAAAAATTTGCATTATTTTTGATAGTACACTTTTTGTCAAAAGATTCAAAAACGTGTTGTAAATTAGATACTGCTCGTATCTTTTAACGATACTGCAAAAAACCCAATTGAACCCGACTTGTAAAGAGTGCGCTGACGAGAGACAAGATTGCGAGATGTGATTCATAGACACATAGAGGGAATGAGGGAGGGAGATGACGTGCCTTGGAGATGATGAGGTCGGCCCACTGCACGACGACGATGGATATGAAGAAGGCGGTGTGGCACGTATACTCCAGCACCTTGCGATTCGCGTACGTCTGCAAACATGGAGGTGCAAATTACTCTTCTTCTCACTACTCGTACTACTCCTGCAACTCATAACACCACATTTGATGAAGCCAGGAGATGGGGCCGAGAAGAGAAGAAAACCTGTCTCATTTCAAGTCACGCGCTAGTAGTCCCACGGTTCGGATAGTTGCACAGCGCGCCCACAGAGAGAGCGGCGCGCTTGCTGGTAATTTCGCGCGTCGCGTGTTCGCGGAGCGGCTGCGCGCCCGCCGCTTTCGACTGTGCAACTATCCGGGCCGTGAGTCCGAGAACGTTTCGGATAACCCAAAGTGATCACTCACCCATTGCTGTCCGTAGCTGTCCTCGAGGTTGTTGACCGCTCGACTATCCCACCCCGCCCGCAAACCCAGCAGATCCCACGGCATGAAGCCGTTCTGCAACCGTCTTAGTAAATTGCACAACATATAGTTTCATTAAGGGTTTATTAATTTTTTGTCATGTTCACTACTTGCTTATTATGTCGATCTATCTTTCGACCATATTAACATTTAACAGTATGCAGCAGCCAGTCACAATCGCATTTCCACATTCAAGTCAGAACTGACATCAGCCATAATGACGCAGTAGGTGAAGAAGCCACTAGCTGCCTGGATCATTCCGATCTGACCATAGGCGAGCGAAATCAATCTGGAATCGAAGAAGTAAACAAGTAAACAAACAAACAGGTTAGTAAACATGTAAACAAGTGGACAATTGTAAACACGTAAACAAGTAAACAAGCAAACACGTGCACACACCGTTCGTTGACCAGTTTGTCGCGCTTGGGATCGCGCGGCTTCCGTTTCATGATATCAGACTCGGCCTCCTCGTATGCCAGAGAGATAGCCGGCCACTATGAGTGAATTATTTCTCTCTCTCTCTCTCTCTCTCTCTCTCTCTCTCTCTTTCTCCACCTACCAGATCGGTTCCCAGATCGATGCACAGAATAGTGACCGTTCCGAGCGGAAGAGGGATATCGAGCAGAATGAACGAAAGGAACGGCGAGATTTCTGGAATAAAATTACTGAAATATTTTCTGACCGGACCTACACCCGAAATATGTGCATGTAGAAACCATTCAAACATCGTTGATTGCCGTAGTGGAACATGTACTTTTTTGTTGTCGATATTGCGTTCATCTCACTACTCATAGAGAGTAACCAGAGTAACCAGGATACAGCCGTACCAATTTTTTCCGAACTCACCGGGAATGTTGGATGTGAGCGTGTAGGCGATGGACTTTTTGAGGTTGTCGAAGATGAGTCGACCCTCCTCCACACCGGTCACTATCGACGCGAAGTTGTCGTCGAGAAGGATCATATCCGCCGCCTGCTTGGACACGTCCGAACCCGCGATACCTGAAGAGCGATCGATTTATCGATCGATATTGATCGATCACTCGATCGATACTCACCCATCGCCACGCCGATATCGGCCTTCTTGAGTGCGGGCGAGTCGTTGACGCCGTCTCCCGTGACTGCCACGATCTGCCCCTGCTTCTGGAAGCCCTCCACGATCATCAGCTTCTGAAACGACAAAAGATCTCAATAACATTACGGAGGTAGCAGAGGAGCACCACTTTGGGGGTATGAGGTGAAGTGGTGCTCCTGTCCCTAGTCCCCGGGAGAGCGCGCGCTGCGTTGATTGTTTCGAAGGATAGGAGCACCACTTTTTTGATATATATGCATCTATTTGAGATGAATTTTACTAGAAAATGAGTCTCATATTGCATATTTTGGTATTAATCAGTTCTCACAACGATACAAGTCAGTTAGAGTCAATAAAACATGCTGTCTTATAGTAACTGATAAAAACACCGTTATAGTTGAGAAAATACAATTTACAGCAGTGAAAAAAAACAAGTTCTTAGTTGAAAGTTATCATACGAATTTTCATACTTATGTCTACTAGTAATGGGTACTTTTTGGTAATTCACTTATGCGATCACGAATCAAATCACACAATGTCTCGAGTATATCTGAACACACACAAAAAAACAAGTAGTGAACAAATCTCATATCGCTTTCTCTTCGCGCACTTCACTAGGTTGAAAAAGTGGTGCTCCTATTTTCAGTGGCGCTGCTGTCCTTCTCTAGCCGGCGCCTCAAAAGTGGTGCTCCTCTCCTACCTCCTAACATTACAGATGGTCCAACAAGCATCTTGTTGGGTTGCCGAAAATATGTAATAACTACATATGTAGGTGCTGGGATGTTTTTTCATTGAGACAGCGTTCAATGTTCGATTTCAATAGATCAATTTTCGAAGAAAACAAACTATTGATCGAAGGTGTACCTGCTGGGGCGAGGTGCGGGCGAAGACGATCTCCGCGTGGTTGGCGAGAATGTCGGCCAGCTGTGACTCGTCCATGTCGCGCAGCTCACTGCCGTGCACCACAGCCGCCCGCGCCGCAGAGGGGTCCACCTGCGGCGAGAGGAGCGAGTACGGATTAGGGATATATAGTTCTATGCTCGCAATAAGTTGCGCGCGGTGGGGTAGATCAGAGGAAGACGGAGAGTCAGCTCTCGGCAATAGCGCGCAAAACAAGAGAGGCAGACGGTTATGGCATCGTATTTCGAACTGCAAACGAAGTAGATCGAAAACTGTCGATCTGGCGCAAGCTATATCCATGTTGTGGAAACATTGAAACATGTCTGCGAGAATGGGTATGTCTTCTCACAAACAAAGTGTGTGCGGGAAACGGATGAACCTACGGGGAGATGAATAGGTATGTCTACTCACAAACTATGAAACATGTGTGCGGGATGAATCGACCTGCCGTGAGAGAAATGGGTTTGTCTACTTCTAGTGTATACTAATGTATTCACGCGGTTCAAGCAATGACACATAGAGTAGCGAGAAGATTGTTTCAGTTTCGCACGCTAGATGCAGGGACACGCGAGGAGGTGGAAAACACGTGAAACAGGTACGGAAAATGGAACGAAAGGTGTTGTATAAGTGTTGTATAAGTCGGGTCTATTGACGTAACAGTACTAATAAAAGGGTGAAATGAACACTATGTTCCCCCCTCACCTGGTCTACGGGCACTCCCTGTCGGATGGCGATGTCTTCGACCGTCTCGCTACCGTCACTGATGATACCGACCGACTTGGCGATCGCCTTCGCAGTGATCGGATGGTCCCCAGTCACCATCACCACCTGCGTATGTGATACATTACATTTGTTTAATTATAATTAAATATAGATGATTGTCGCTTCACTTGAACTGGAATCAAATCTAACAATAAATATATAAACGATCTTCCTGTCACCTAGAGGAAATCAGGTTGAGCTGAGACGCTAGGCTACCTTGATTCCGGCGGATCGGCACTTTGCCACGGCGTCGGGCACGGCAGCGCGCGGCGGGTCGATCATGGAGATGAGTCCGACGAAGCGGAGTCCCTCCAGTGGAAACGAGGGCGGCTCCGTCTCGAACGAGCAGCCTGCAGACACGAGCGGTGCTTTGATGGGAGCGATACGTTCTGTCACACGATCCGCCATTAAAGGAACAGTGGCGACTTATTTTCGACTCGGAGCATTATTAAAAATCACATTAACCTAACACATTAGCAGTTTCTGCGAAAGAACGACGATTCTGCGTTACTTTCGATTCTGTCACTGCCAAGAATGCAGCTCAAAATTTGAATTTCCCGCCAACGCTTCATTGCAAAAACTGAAGTCGGAGACATAAGCGCAAATGGACAACAGGCTGTCACTTGCTTCATGGCTCAGTGCATGTGCGCTGCGTTATGGCCCTAATATTCGCGGGTTCGATTCCTGTTACCGCCAAACGTTTTGTTCATGTGAAAATGAGGAGTTGTGGCAGTTTGTGGCAGAAATAAGTCGCCACTGTTCCTTTAACTGTCACGCGCATTATTTTGCACAAAAACATCTGCAATATCGCCTATTCTATATTATGTCGAACATTCATGCGATAAACTTATTAGTATAAAATATATTGAGATTAACCTCTCGGAAACTTGTCCTCCGGCAGTAGTGTGTCGCAGAATCCCAGCACGCGCTCGCCCATCCCACCCAGCTCCATGTACGCCGCGTTGAACGCCGCCTGTGACGCAAGGCGGTGCGTAAGCACGTGACGGATGACGCACGACTTACCTTGCGCTCCTCGGTCATCTCCTCCTCCTCGCCGTTGATGAGAATCGTGGAGCAGCGGTCGAGAATGCGCTCTGAAATGGAGACGACTGGAAGTGAATGGATCGGATCTATACTAAAAACCGCATCCTAGTCTCTCACGTAAAATGCATTGAAAAGTGACGTATCAGCCTAGTACTAATAATTTTTACGTTTCCATAGGTTTGGCTGCCGTTTTCAAGAAAATCTACAAGCGTCGTCATCGTCACAATAAAAACACGAGAAAGTGACAGACTAACAAAATGGAATTTTCCTCGCATGCACTCAATGTGAACATGAATTCATGAATATGCGATTCTGAATAAATATTTGACATGATTTGATTTGAACAAGAGTGTGCGTACCGGGCGCTCCCTTCATGACTAGCAGATGTCCCTCGCCCTCTGGTCCCCTCTCGTGCACCGACACTTGATACTTGTTGGTGGAGTTGAAGGGAATCTCGCATGCCTTGCGACAGCGCGCGCGCCAATCCGCCACGAAACCCACCTGCAAGCCTGATATGCACGCACTTCATCAACCACGTACCAGTATAGCTTGACGCTGACTCAAAACATATCGGAATGCAACAACACAGGTTTTGCAACAGGTTTAGTCGAGACGAGAGCTTTTTTGGGAGGTTTTGTTCGTAGTGTGGTTTTACACGAATTACGGTACCTGTATCTCGACTTGTTGTACTGTCAGAATACAGCAATTCCGGATAAGTTATTGATTGATTGATTGATTGATTGATTGATTGATTGATTGATTGATTGATTGATTGATTGATTGATTGATTGATTGATTGATTGATTGATTGATTGATTGATTGATTGATTGATTGATTGATTGATTGATTGATTGATTGATTGATTGATTGATTGATTGATTGATTGATTGATTGATTGATTGATTGATTGATTGATTGATTGATTGATTGATTGATTGATTGATTGATTGATTGATTGATTGATTGATTGATTGATTGATTGATTGATTGATTGATTGATTGATTGATTGATTGATTGATTGATTGATTGATTGATTGATTGATTGATTGATTGATTGATTGATTGATTGATTGATTGATTGATTGATTGATTGATTGATTGATTGATTGATTGATTGATTGATTGATTGACTGTACCTGCATTTCGACACACTTGAGGAGCGCCGATTCGGACGCGTCGCCAGTGCACTCCCGACGCAGAATCGGCAGGTCCTCCTGTAATTCAGCTGTTCAAATAGGCCAGACTCAACTTGTGTTGGCATACAAACGTCAAAAAGACCGCAATGCCAGAAAGTGTGTTGTGTTCTGATCATGGTTCTGATCACGCAACTTGATCTCCCTCCCTCCCTCCCTCCCCTCCCCTCCCTCTCTCTCTCTCTCTCTCTCTCTCTCTCTCTCTCTCTCTCTCTCTTTCTCTCTCTCTCTCTCTGACACATCTGGCCTACTTTCGTCGCAGCACTTCCTCACAATTCAACAACTTCAACCCCCCCCCCCTCCTATCATTGATTTGAATCATGAGTACTCACCTGTCCGGGCTTGAACTCTGCGCGGTTGCATAGCGCGGCGACAGTGAGTAGAGCCAGCTGCGTGCCCGCCTTCTCACTCCGCTCAGACACCAGCTGAATCAATGAACATGCGAGACTCACGACTGGACGACATGTAGCGGCCAGTCTCTCAGAAACACGTGTGACATTACTACGACGGGTTTCGAAGAGCCTGATCGCTTAACCACTCTTGCCCGTTACCTGGTCTTCAGTCGTGTCGAGCTCCACGATTTTGCCGTCGTACCTGGAAAAAGATAGTAAACAAGTAAACAAACAAACAGGTTAGGCATTGTTACTTACTTACTTACTTACTACTATAACACAACAAGAACCGACTCTCCTCCTGACAGTTATTGTTATACTAGTTATTGTTACTGGGAATGCTGTCATGTCATTATGCTTATGTAGTATGCACTAGCTACTACTCACTTCCGCAGAGTAATCTTTTGTATCGGAGGGGATTCCTACACCTCCACCTTCACTCACCACATGTGCGCGACGGTCATCCTGTTCTGGGTGAGGGTGCCGGTCTTGTCAGAACAGATCGTAGACGTCGAGCCAAGCGTCTCCACGGCTTCCAGATTCTTCACCTGTAAGAGAGGAGGGTAAGAGAAGGGGGAGAGAGAGGGAGAGGGAGAGAAAGAGACAGGGAGGGAGAGAGAGGGAGAGACAGAGTGAGAGGAAGAGAGAGAGAGAGAGAGAGAGAGAGAGAGAGACGCACCAGGCAGTTCTTGCTGGCCATTCGCTTGGCGGTGAGTGTGAGGCAGACAGTGACAGTGGCGATAAGACCTTCGGGGACGTTCGCCACGATAATACCTGTGACATCAATATTTATTAATAATATTAGAATAGATTATTTATTCATGTTGATTGCGTATAGTATCTATGAATTACATCTTGCCATATTATCAGCAATCCGCACATTCTCTCGCCCCCAAGGGGTGCGGTGAACCCGGCGCGAATAACGCGCAGCGAGCAGCTAACAGGTTGGCATGTGGCCGCATGCGCTCATTAATCCACTTCTTTTACAAGCAGTACAATCCTTATCCGATCCCAACATATAGAAAACGGTCTGTCCGTCTGTAAGTGATGCTCATGTGTCGCATACCCCAGATGGCGCCAGCTATCACATGGTGTGTAGGTGCTGAACCGGACGGCTCCGAGGGCTCGCGCCCTGGGTGACAAGACAGTCCGGCCACTGGCTGTGATGACGGCCAACAAAATGGAGCAAAGTCAGCACTTCGTCAAATCCAAGACCGCCCCCAAGCAAACCAGCGAGCGTTTTACATTATGCAGGTTGTTTTCTTTTGTAAATCTAAATGGTAAAAACGTATTTCTACGAAAACACATGTGTATTGCAGGTGTGGTATATCATATCGTCACACGTTTTGAATTTATATAGTTCCTGTTTTCATCTGGGGAACAAAGTCCTATATAGTCAGCAGCTAACAAGACCTGTTCTGTAATGTACTTATTGATTTGGCAGTAAGCTCGTTTACTTTCTGAATCCAAACAAAATTACAGTTATTTCTGATATATGGTGCACGTGTCTATTACATGTTTTTTATTATATAATAATGCGCTAGTTTTCAGGCGATATAGGTAATAAGGTCCTATCAGACATTTAGATACACTTGAAATGATGGGAAATGCGTGCGTACCGATGAGGAAGACGACAGCGTTGAGCCAGTGGTAGCCGAGTGCGAATGCGATTATGAAGAAAGTGACGCCCAGAAAGACGGCGACTCCCGTGATAAGGTGGATAAAGTGAGCGATCTCGCGAGCGATCGGCGTCTCGCCTCAACACTCACAGGTAGAAAGAGGGAGGAAGAAGGAACGGAGGGAGAGATATGGAGAGAGGGGGAGAGGGGAAGCAAGATGGAGAGACAGGGGGAGGGAGAGAGAGAGAGGGGAGGGAGAGAGAGAGAGAGGAGGGAGAGAGCGGGAGATATATGAGGGGAGGGAGAGAGGAGAGGAACAGAGAGAGAGAGAGAGGACGGACGGACGGAGAGAGAGAGAAGAGTGGGGGGAAGAGAGAGGGAGGAGGAAGGAACGGAGGGAGAGATATGGAGAGAGAGGGAGAGGAGGAGAGGGGGGGCGAGATGGAGAGAGAGGGGGAGGGAGAGAGAGAGAGCGGGAGGGAGAGAGACTGACCGGATTCGAGTCCGGACGCGAGATGCGCAATCCGTCCCATCACCGTGCGGTCTCCAGTCGCCACAACGACACACTTCGCAGTGCCCTGGAAAATAGGGGAATTTGACATGCACAAAAACATGTGTAATTATCATCTTTTTGACAAATAACTTGAGTTTTGTACTGGAGGAATAGAGAGACGGGGATGGGATGGAGAGAGAGAGAGAGAGAAACGATACCTCGACAGCGTTGGTGGAGAAGAAGGCAAGGTTCCTGGTCTCGAGTGGGTTCTCGCTGGTGCACTCGGCAGCCCGCGACTGCGGCTCCGACTCACCAGTCAGAGACGAGTTGTCCACCTGGTGAATGAATGATTGTCATCAAATCGAACCACGTTGATCATCGCTCTAATGTAGGCAGTGCCCTTGGGCAGGCGTACAGATTTGGAGAGAGAGAGAGGGAGATATAGATAGATAGATAGATAGATAGATAGATAGATAGATAGATAGAGAGAGAGAGAAAGCGAGAACAAGAGTGGTCGCTGTCATCTCGGGAAGACTGTGCGCCCACCTTGAATCCGTGTGCTTGAATGACGCGCACGTCTGCCGGCACGCGGTCTCCTCCCTTCACTTCCACCACATCTCCCACCACCAGCTCCTCGCACCGCACCTGCCGCTTCTCACCCTCACGGTGCACCAGCGCGAACTGAAACACGAGATTACCTCATTGAGTTATGGGTTGTTGATTACGCAGAGCGAACACGCCGTATCGATTGACACACATTGTTCATCGATAAATATAAAAGTAGCGCGCAGTCCCTTCAAACTGCTTGCGAATTTCTCAACTTGCCTGTCAACTATTATCCGAACAGCTGCAAACCACCTCTTCGAAATGAATTCCGGACACACACTCGATTTTCCGATCGTCAACTCACTGTTGGCACCATGTTCTTGAACGAGTCCATGATCTTGGAGGACTTGCTCTCCTGGTAGTACTGGAAGCAGCCCGTGATCACCACCACACACGCCAGAACCACGCCCAGATAGAACTGAAAGGTCTCGATTACCGGTTATGTGCTACTACAACTTTCAATACAATACAACACGTGATATTAGCATCGACACAATGCGTTTTGTGTACTTGATGTGCAAGTGCGCCTCTTTCAACTGTAATTTGGTAGTTTTTTTCTAGTGATATAGTTAGGTTCTAAGAGTTGGCTCATTTCAGCGCTTCCTTCTCCTTCTCATTCTCTTTTTCATGATACTCGTGTCTTTGACCTTTGGAGATTCTTTGATTCTTAGATTGTCTCATTTCCCTTGGTACGCCAGTGAGTGGAGGAACGAGGGCGAGCCTCAAATATCGAGTTTCGCCCATCTCTCCCTCTCTCTCTCTCTCTCTCTCTCTCTCTCTCTCTCTCTCTCTCTCTCGCAGAGTAGCGCTTGAAGAGGAGTGAAATTTCGCGTGGCTCGCGCGGGCACACACACAAATCTTTTTTTCGCCTCTGAATGGATACGTGAATCTCGGAAGATTGCAGCCACCCTAGAAGCACCCACGTTGTCTTTGATGGGATATTCCATCGAGAACACGTCGACAGCGTAGGCGATGAAGCACAGAGCCGCGCCGATCCAAAGCAGCATCGCGAAACCGCCAAAGAGGTTCTTACAGAACTTGATCCACTCCGGAACCTGGAAGGGAAGAGTGAGTGGAGAGGGAGAGAGAGAGAGAGAGAGAGAGAGAGACGGACCTTCTTGGGCGGGGTGAGGGCGTTGGGTCCGTCGCGAGCCAGGTACTCCGCCGCCTTGGCGTCGGTGAGCCCCCGGTTCGCATCGGTGACGAAGCGATCGAGCAGCTCGGGCAAAGGAACGGTGTGCACGTCCTAGAGATAATGTTGATTGCCTGATGTCTGAATGCCTGGGCGAAGTTTTTCGCTATCAATGCGTACAAGTTCTACTGCATATGATAGACAAATAGTGCGGCTGTACATATGTGCATGTAAGTACTTGCAATGAGACAAACATAAACAAGAAAGAGTAAGTAATCAACTACACACACATCCGCTTCCGGTCCCTTTCACCAAAACGAAAACGAATGTGTGATCCTACCGGCCGGGACCAACATCAGTGATGAACCGGTAGGCCAGAGGCATTGAAGTTATACTTGATATCAGAGGGACATTGATTATTGTGAAGTGACGCTGACCGTGGAGACCTCCTTCTTGAGGTCGGCCATCTCATCGGCTGCCGACCTGCCCTTCGCCACCTTCTCCTTACCCGCATTGCTCACCGGCCCTTTCTTCTTGACCACCTGAAACAATGTGCTTTCAACCGTCGTAAAGAAAATGAGAACAATGAAAGAGAGGATCTTGTTCTCGACTAGGAGGACCTCGGATTCAACAGGTTATACAAAGTGGGGGGAGAGGGGGGAGAGACAGAGAGAGAGAGAGAGAGAGAGAGAGAGAGAGAGAGATACGCACGGGTTCCTCTGCGAGTGGCTCGAGCCGCTTCGCCGGCGGCTTCTCCACCTCGTCCGGCCGCGTGAGCGTCGCCACGCGGTACGAGTCCGTGCGACCCGCCTGCCAAGTATTCACATAAAATAATGCGGTTTTCGTAAATCGCTCATGAATAAACTATTATATTGTGTAAGTATTATACATATATGTTTCTCCGGTCGTACATGTATGTAGTTGTAGTTTGCACTTGTTTGGTGAAAATTCGCATGCAAAGGTTCGTACGCCCTATGTTATATTTTTTTCTGGAATCATAGTATAGCCGAGTGGAAACGCGGTTGCTATGCAATAGAAACGCGCGTAATGTGGATTTCCGTGAAATAGAGGCCCGTGATATGCTCACCTGGTACGGATCCATTGTAGAGACCACCCAAGCGTAGCTGCAAAAATCAAACCATGTTTATTCGTAACCGCAAACATGATACAACGTAAAAACAAAATTACTCATAAGAACCCTAAAAGAGTGAGTTGAGGAAGAAAGAGGAGGAGAATGTGCGAGTACACTCTCTCTCTCTCTCTCCACACAAAGCAAAGCAGGAGTCGTTGGAAATGCGCTAGTGTGAGCCCGCGGTGCTAAGAGTATTCAGAAGCGACCGACCCTCCAGGAGAGGGCGAAGACCACCCAAGAGGAAGAGAGGAGAGAGGGAGTGTTGAGATGCGCACGCACGATATGACACTATGAGGTGGCAAAGTGGTTACGTCAAAGTTGGCTCTCACTCTCAAAAAAAGACTATCCATTAGTCATGCTCAATACGACCTACGACGTTATACCGAGTCAATAAAAGAGTGAAGAGAAGCACGCTGGCTGGTTGCGATATGCAAATTAGGGGCGAGGAGAGAAGAGACGATGAGCTGTGCCTCTTTCCGCGCAGCACTGGCAGAGGAAGAGAGAGGAGAGAGAGAGAGAGAGAGAGAGAGAGAGAGAGAGAGAGAGAGACGGCGATCAATGCTCTCGGGGGCTGGAAGAGATAGAGACGGCGACAGATAGTGGGAAAGTGGGAAAAGTCCGAGAAAGGACATTTGTTACCAGAGAAACGTAGTAACGAGGGAGAGAGAGAGAGAGAGAGAGAGAGAGAGAGAGAGAGAGACGCACACGCACTGCGAAAGGGGTTGTCAGGACACAGAAAACGCAAGCGTGCGCAGCTGTATATTAGGAAGGGGCCAGCTGCTGCTGCCACACCCTCTGACCCTCGAACCCGCGCATAATTGATCGAGACGAGAGGCGAAGCGAGGCGGACGCGACTGGAGGGGGGGGGGGGAATCAGGCAAATTGAGTCTCGCTAGAGCGAGACACATGCGCGCGACGCCCATAAACATATCGCATTACAGTGTCGCTCTCTCCCCTGCTATCCAGCTACCATGGGCGAGGCGGCGTACAGTTATTTCATGTTACGGATTTGTTTTGTTTACAATGAGGCAATGAACAATAAACACGTACTAGAATAACTTTTGTATTCATCTGTTTCTTCGACTGCCTGCGGAGTTGACGGACCAACTCCACGCACCTACATATAGTCTGCGCCAGAGCGATAGTTTTCGATCAACCTCGCTTGCAGTTCGAAATATGGTGCCATAACCGTCTGTCTCTCTTGTTTTGCGCGCTATTGCCGAGTGCTGACTCTCCGTCTTCCTCTGATCTACCCCACCGCGCGCAACTAATTGCGACCATAGAACTATACACACCATGTAATAGCTGGCGCCATATAAGTCGAGCTCAATTGTCTTTTTCGCAATAATATGGAAAACTATGAAATAGGTAATAGGTAAATATTGCGACTAAAGTTTGCAAATTCATACCATCATTAAAAAAATGCAAATCACGTTTTCAAATAGTAAAAGTTTCTGAAAATCCAAAACATTCTGTCTTTGCATTGTAAAATAGGTCCATGGACAGCCCATGGACAACTTTGCAGAAGTGCAGCGAGAACTCATCTGCACAATCGGCCCTGGGCCGATTTTGCAGACGAAATTCAGACAGTCTGTAAAATCAGCCCAGGGCCGATTTTACAGACGAATCGCAGACAAAGAGGACAGAACCATCTGCATTATCGGCCCTCGGCCGATTTTGCAGACAGACCTGATAGCTTGTCTTGGCAAAACATTCGCCGAGCGCGAGGTTCGAACTCGCGAGATAAGATCAATGTTTGCGGTGCTACACCACTACACTACGCTGGCACATGTTGCGTGCTGCATTAACTAATAGTCGACAGCGCGCACCTCAAAAAAATTGTGACAGCTACTGCTAATTGTGTGAGAGTGAACATTCAAATATCAAATGCTATGTTTCCAAAAGATTAGTTCCTTGGTTTCGAAACAATTACATTCACAAAGTAAGCATCATCAAGTCTCGTCTCTTTGAACGCAGCGCATTGTTTCCCGTCTTTGAGAGAGAGCAGCGCAAGCGTGGATGGCCTAGTGGTATCGTTGTGCAATCTGCGCGCTCGCTTCTTGGGATCGACCCCCGCGCTCGGCGAATGTTTTGCCAAGACAAGCTATCAGGTCTGTCTGCAAAATCGGCCGAGGGCCGATAATGCAGATGGTTCTGCCCTCTTTGTCTGCGATTCGTCTGTAAAATCGGCCCTGGGCTGATTTTACAGACTGTCTGAATTTCGTCTGCAAAATCGGCCCAGGGCCGATTCTGCAGATGAGTTCTCGCTGCACTTCTGCAAAGTTGTCCATGGGCTGTCCATGGGCCTATTTTACAGAACACAAGACAGAACACTTGGAAATTGATAGTTCGTTTCATTTTTGAAATATTTTACAATTCATTCACAGCATTTCAAGAGCGATTTCGCATCATAAGTTGTTAAATATCTACCATAGACAGTTTTGCAATTTCAGTCGCATTAGTTGCCAGTTTCAAAGTTCTCTATAACTTTGCGAAAAAATCAATTGAACATTGAACCCCACATTGTGGGGTATGCGACACATGAGCATCACTTACAGATGGACAGACCGTTTTCTATATATTAGGATCGGATAAGGATTGTAGTGCTTGAACAAGGAACGGAATAATGAGCGCATGCGACCACATGCCAGCTTGTTAGCTGCTCGCTGCGCGTTATTCGCGCCGGGTTGATCGCACCCCTTGGGGGCGGGGCCAGAGAGTGCAACCAGCCCGTTCCATAGAGAGTGCGCAGATACTTTTATCGTTATTACTTCTCCCTTGCCGTGGAAACAAACACTTCAATAAAAATACGGTAGATTGTACCCTTCTTTTGACAGTCTCCCTCTTTATCAAATGGACAGACTAGACATGACCTGGTGTTGCATGACGTGTCGTATCGTCTGTTGTTGCACAGGAGCGAGCGAAGAGACGGACCCGGCTGGTCGACGATGGCGATCTCCAGACCCGACTTGCGCACACAGTGCCTGAGGGCTGAAGCGAGAGAGTCGTCAATGAACTGAAGACACAACGTAGGGAGTACGCTGCGAGAAGAGGCAGATGAGACCCGAGGGAGAGAGCGCGAGAGAGGGCGGCTGCGACCACCTGTACCTGTCCGAGTGACGTCATAGCCATTTGACTTGCAAATAGCTAGAGCCATATCACTAGACAGGTCACGATAACATGCAGAGGATACCTGAGCGGCTGTTTTCACAGTCTCTTGGACGATCGCTCGCTTCATGTAGTCGGGGTGGGCGCTCCAGTGGTGCACGAGGATGTTCTTGCAGGCCGGCTTCCGGTACCACTTTGTCTGGAATGAACCATTCTTATTAGAGATCTGAGCGTTGAAGAATGGCAACCATCCCTCCTCCGACGGCTCTTCTCTGGTGAAGTGGATCGTCGGTGACTGAGCGTTGAGCTCTACAAACAATGAGGAATTGACAAAGCAGAGAGAGTAGTTCACAAATGAATAAATAAGAAACAGAATCCTTGTTTCGGCCCATTATCCTGCAGACAGGCCACATCAACGTACTATATCTAGAGTTACTGACTAAATGATAGAATCGAAATAAGAACATCCACTGTGGTGGGTGGTGGGGATACTGCCTGAACGCTCATCAGTGCAGAGCCACAGCGGACGAAAGGAAAGTAGCGAACAAAGTAAATTCTGGAAGAAAATAGTAGAAACCTATAATGAGAAAGTTAGAGTAAAGATAGTAAACAAAAAACAAAAACCATCCAGGTCACTCTTACTCTCTGCTACCACTATGACGTCATCGATGTACCGCGCGTAGAAGAGGATGCCAGATCTAACACACAATGACTCTAGGACATGCATAAAAGTGAATGCGAGAATAGGAGCCAACCTGTTACCCATACACAACGGTCGTACCTGGCGGTAAAACTTACCGCCCTACGCGAATGTCGAACTGCGGAGACACGCGGTGAGCAGAGCCTTGATGTTGGACTGACTGAAACCGAAGTGGTTAATCTCACTCCAATGTTGACGTAGTAGGCTGCACACTGCGTCCGTCGCCGCCGCGTTGTCGACGTTGGTGTAGAGCGCCTCAACGTCGAACGACTGGATCTGAACTGAGGATGGCCTGGAAAGAGAAGATAACTGTGTCAGCAGGTGCGACGTGTTGATTAGGTGCGCGGGAACAAAGGCCAAGAGTTGACCCAGAACCCGCGCAAGAAGGAAAGATACCCGGTCAGTTGGTCCGTCAACTCCGCTGATGATCGGCCTGACCTTGATCCTCTTCTCGTCGTCGCTGTGCATGTCCGCCTCGCTCATCTTGTGGGTCTTCACCTGAAGGTAAATAACTGGTGGTGAAGGATGAGTGTGACAGATGAATGACGTCACTTCTTTGTCCAGTTTACCTCTTGTGCACACTGCTGACCACTCGGATTTGAGGGCCGCACGGCCCCTATATAACACACTTTTGTTTACCGGGTGGTAAATAGAATGGTCCGCTAGGTGGTGCTGGTGAATCCGTCTATCTAAGTCAGTACTCAGAATCACAAAGTCACCCCCTTGTCAGAGATACATATCCGTAGCTCCCGTGATCGCACGCGGTCCCGCAATCCTCGAAGTGCTGTCCTCTCCT
>CAWZYM010000402.1:75000-90000 GCA_963966185.1 Rhabditoides inermis
TTTTCATAGATAATTAGTCTGTAATTATTGATTACGTGTATTTTTCAGAAAGGCACAGCGCAGGAGGACCCGTCGTCGATTGTGGGACATCTGAACGAGCTGATTGAAGACGAGCGGATCGATCTCGTCGTCTATACTATGGTGAGGGGAATCTTTCATTCTCGTGATTTGCTTGCCGCGACTGCTTGTAACCTCTAGGCTAGCAGGATTGCTAGTTATCAAAGGAGCTAGTGATCACAAAAGATGATAATAACTTTTTATTATATCACAGGACCTAGCCTTTCGTAGACTAGGCACTGTGCATAAAACTGTTTCGCATATCGTACTATGCAGGTAGATGAAGTGTTGTCAGTTTCTGGATTGCACAGGACTCCCATCCGCCCGACCACATCTCGTTCTTCGAGCGACTGCACAGCGGCGACCGCGAGATGTGCGATGTAGACAAGCAGAGGGAGGTGCGCCTCTTCGATCCCGTACAATTCACCACACCCGACCTCAAACAGGTGAGATAGTGATATTACATACTTCATCAAACAACACTTGCTGACGTGGTCTTTGTGATTTGTCTGCGCATAGCGTTTACCTTATGCTGATCACCAGTTCACCTCGCGTGTAATTTCACAACAGTTCAAGATAATTTTACAACTAAGTATTCTAGGAAAAAGTACAATGCACAGTGAGAGGGACATTTTTTTTGAATGTGATCGGTCAGACCATGTTCCCGGCGCACTGCATCCAGGGCTCGTGGGGTCAGCAGCTGGACGAGCGACTCACCGTCAGACACGCCGCGCCCATGATCAGGTACATATCAAAACATTTTGTTTATCCAAAATCGCATCTTTATGTTCATATTGGATGCGTGAGAGGTGGTGTTGTTAGCGCTGGAATAGCGCGTTATGATCAGGTACGGTGATATTTACGTTTATTCTAAACGGTTATACTTTCTCTGTTGCAGAAAAGGCGCAGAAAAGTTTCGCGAGAGCTACACAGCGTTCGAGGAGAATGGGTGAGGGCGTTTTTCATTTCGAACTTTTGTTAGTCTCTCTCTCTCTCTCTCTCTCTCTCTCTCTCTCTCTCTCTTTCATCGTCCTCATTCAGCGGACCATCCGAACTGGAGACTATTCTCAGATCCGCAGCAATTGACCAGGTTTGATTTTTCGAAACATATATGGAACTAAGTGCAACGGCTTTGTAGGTTCTATTATAGTTTGAATCTTCAAAAAAATGAAGTCCGTGTTGAGATGTTCAACTCCGGCTGCGAATCTGATTGTTCTGAATTTGGAATAAGAAATCCGTGTCGTTGGTGTGCGGTGTGGCATCCTCTAGGGTGGGAACTGCTCTGACTATGTGCGCTTGGAATACGAAGGAAATATGTGTTGAGGTGTCGCTCTCCGTCTGCGCTAGTCTAATTGTTCGGAGTTTGAAATTAGAAATCCGAGTCTGAGTGTTGGTGTGCGGAGTGGCTTCCTCTAGGGTAGAAACTGCTCTGACTATGAGCGTTTAGAATACGAAGGAAGTCCCGGTATTGAGGTCTTCAACTCCGGATGCTAGTCCGGATGCATGTTAGAGAATACGGAAGAAGTGTCGAGGTGTTGGTGTGCGGTGTGGCATTCTCTAGGGTGGGAACTGCTCTGACTATGTGCGCTTGGAATACGAAGGAAATATGTGTTGAGGTGTCGCTCTCCGTCTGCGCTAGTCTAATTGTTCGGAGTTTGAAATTAGAAATCCGAGTCTGAGTGTTGGTGTGCGGAGTGGCTTCCTCTAGGGTAGAAACTGCTCTGACTATGAGCGTTTGGAATACGAAGGAAGTCCCGGTATTGAGGTCTTCAACTCCGGATGCTAGTCCGGATGCATGTTAGAGAATACGGAAGAAGTGTCGAGGTGTTGGTGTGCGGTGTGGCGTTCTCTAGGGTGCTTTGACTATGAATGTTTAAAGTTTGGACCTCTGAATATGTTGGAACTACGTTGTAGGTGTTGGTGTGCGGTGTGGCGTTCGACTACTGCGTGCGCGCCACGGCACTCGACGCGCACCGGCTCGGATTCAAAACCGCCCTGCTGCGATACGCGAGGTACTGACTTCCATCTCAGTTTTTTTTTTTAAAAAAAACATGGTCTCTGTGCCATAAAGTTTCTTCTTCTTCTTCTTTCCGTCTGGATGTTTTAACGGTAACGCTGACTCTCTGCCGAAAGCGTACTCTCTCGGCGTTTTCTGCGCGTGTTCCTCAACTAGCACTTTGAGTGTAGTTCGCCTCGCCGCCGCCAGCGTCTAATTCGCGCCGGGTTTGCGTTGTTTTGGGCTTCCGTCATTCTGGCTAGCTCTCTCCCGGCAGGCGGGCAGGGCGCGCAGAGAAATTAACGACAGAGCTTGGGAATCAGAAACAGAAGAAATTTCTATGAAATTCAACAAAAGCACATATATTATCTGTTAAAAAGTACTTGCGTAAAGATATTAAGTCAACAAATGCTATTTCTATCTAATCAACAAATGAAAATCTAATCAACAAATGCTATTTGAATTAAAGTATGAATAAATCACTTTTTGATTTAACTATTTACAAAAAATCAGTACACATAGAAAATACAAAATTTCGAAAACGCAGTAAGAAAACGTAGTCCTTTATTGTCCACGGAGCACACTCCATAATAAAACATTTCACACACCAGTGAAACTTCGAAACAAACAAAAAAAAAACATTTCTTGCGTAGAATTTCACAACGAGAAATTCAATTGCGGAATATAGCAAATGCAAAAGAGTTCACATGTGTTTTTCTTCAGTTGCGGTTTCAACGCGGCGCGGGTGGAGTGGGCGACGGGAGAGCTGCGCGCACTCGGCATTCCGCTCCTCGACCGCGCCACCACCCACAAGACCCTCCAAGACCGACCCCCCGTCGACAGTCCCCTGTAGCTCGTGTTGTATGAAGAGGGTAGCCACGAGTCTCACACGCGCATTGATTGGGCACTGGCGGACTGTGGGAGCGAGAGGGGGGAGCGTTCGTTTTGGCGGTCTTCGATCGTTCTGCAACAGCAAAAAAACAGTGGGTGTTTCAAAAAAAACCCGTGTATGTGCTATCGTCATTGGGCACAGGTGGATTCCCCCACTATCTCTCTCTCTCTCTCTCTCTCTCTCTCTAAGTCGCCTCTGCCACCCATTCTCTAGCCCTCAGTGCTCTCTCTCACCCACTCTCTAGCCCTCCGTTCTCTCTCTCTCTCTCTCCGGCATATATCAGCCGTTCGTCGAGATGCGGCGACAGAGAGCGGCGACGGCGAGGGAGGGGGGCAGAGACGCAGGCTCTCCGCCGCCCCTTCCACATCAGCTGATCACAGAGTGGCAGCGTCGCTGCCGCTGCCGACGCCATACTCCCACACTCACTCACTCCCTCACATCGACCTGTCAGGTTGTCCTGTCCTAATATCTATTTTCTGTCGTCAGAACGACGAACACGGATTCCTCGGTGCATTTATTCAGACAGGTGAGCGTCTCGGCGGTGTGATCATCACTCTTCATCGATGTGATTCGAGAGAGATATAGCGAGACATATGAGTGTTTCGAAACGACGCCACCCGTTCTTCGCTCTCGCTCTCTATCTCCGGTGTCTCGTGCGTGTGTGTTCGTTTTGTGAGTCAGCGATCATTCACGTGCTGTCTCTCTCTCTCCCCCCCCTCTCTCTCTCTTTCTCTCTCTATCTCCCCCCTCTCATCCCGCTCACTCCCTTCCCGGCTGCTCACGCGATCGCTGACCTTCGAATCTCCCGCACACACACACACACACACAGACTCAGGCACTCCCTATTCCGCGAGTTTCGCAGTTCCCCTCGTTTCAAATCACCTTGCCACCTCCCCCCTCCCCCCTCTTTTGATCATATGTTCTACCGGCTGGGTGGCAGTGTGGTTAGCTGGTTGCGATTCGAGCGACAACGGCTCACTCCACTGCCGTCCCAGCCGGTAGTCGAGTGCCTGCGTGGCAGCCCCCTATTCCGCTGCGTGGCAGCCCCGCATGACGTCGTCGTCGCCGGGGAACGTCAGAACGGGCGCTGCGGTGAGATGTTTTGTGTGTGTGTGAGTGTTGTGGGTGGGTGGGGTGGAGATCGATTGAGCGGCGGGCCCCGGACGGGCCCAGGGTTGGCCTGGCAGGCATGCCGCCCGCTCTGCAGCGGCCGGCCGGCCGCCATCGATTCGGCGCTGCTCCACAGAACACGCGAACGGTCACAAGGCACACACTCTGCCCCCCTCTCTCCTCTCTCTCTCCTTTGCACTTGCGCGGCGGGGCGGCAGAGACGCAGCAGCGTTCCGCCCGTGTTTACTAGTGCGCAGTGAGAGAGGGTATGGGAGAGAGAGGGATGTAAAGTACAATCGTCGTCGGTGCTAAAAGACGATCTGTGGGCTGTGTACTTTGTTCGAATACGCCCCCACCCATCTGCCGGCTGCACCATTTATGTCTGTTCCGCAATTTTTTGAGTCTTTTTATGGAAGATGGACAACCGTGATTAGATGCGGTGTAATTTTGTATGTGTGTTCTATTCAATTGAAAAAAAGTTAAAAACTTATTATGAAGTGACATATTTATCGCAATAAAATCATCGTAGGAAACACACATATTATGGCTTGTACATACAGTATATCAATCAATATATATATATATATATATATATATATATATATATATATATATATATATATATATATATAAAAAGAAGAGATGACTGGGCGGCGCAAGTGACGTGATCAACGGATAGCGAATCGTGTTCTTCTCATAGTGGAAATTGCACGAACGGTACATATACAATACACACATATGCAAAAAGGAAGAGGAAATTGAGCGCGCTACGGTAGTTTATAGAGTGAGAGTGTGAGAGAGGAGAGAGATAGAATAAAGAGTGAGAGAGAGTAAGCCGATTAATTGTAGAGTGTTCGGAAGGGCTGAGAAAAAATGCATATGACACGGGATTGTATATATATAGAGAGAGGGGAGAGGGAGAGTTCAGCAAGAGATAATTGAAGTATGGGAACTAAAATGATTAGAGCAATATTTCATCGGAAAATGTCGACGAGTTCTCGGGAGTAATAGGATTCACCGAACGACCTGAAACATGTGGATTGGAAATATAGATGATACAGGGAGTGAAAGTAGTAGGAAGTAGGTTATTTGAATCGGACGTGGTGCCTCATAGTGCTATTTAAAGAAGAACTCCGGGGAAAGAGTATCATTTTGTTCCTAAGTATCATTTTGCCCCTAATGACCGGCATTCCTATTTTTCCCGGAGTTCTTCTTCAACGTTATGAGTGCAGACAGAGTGCGCGCCGTACCCGTAATGTTGTCTTGACTTGGTTGCAGTTCGATCAATGCAGTGGTTGTGAACGTGGCAGGAGAGGAGAAGGAGCCACACCCGTCTGACACCTCCGAAGGAGCACTGCAATTTTTTTCATCATGTATGTATGTATGTTATGTCGATTCAAGTCAAGTTCGTTGATTTTGAAAGTTTACAGTATACTGATTATCTTTTATATTTCAAAATACTTTACACGATAAATTTTTGATGTAACTATATCGACATTGCTTTGCTGTATGTCACTTGCATGCTATATAGAAAAAAATAAATAGTGCTTTCCTGTTTTTATATCTATGTACTTACATTTACAATGTTTTTTTATTGTAAAAATAATCAAAAGTGTTTTGCATATATTTTTTGCCCATGAAATGATACTGAGTGATTCACGCGCTACCTCCTTCCTCTATCACGCTTTTTACTATATTTTTTTATGTGTGACGCGGTTTTTTTTCCGCAATAAACGATTATTACCTACCGTATATCGCAGCTGAGCAGATCATTGTGTGTGGCTGTGGAGTTGTCGGCTGTGGACCGCTTGGACATGCCCTCCAGCCGGTTGCGACACTGCGAGATGCGGTCGTCTTTCTGCAAGTCATCGTCTTCCACCTTCTCACACAACGTTAGATACTCGGGAATTCGAAAGACAAAGGAAAGGACAGTGTGTACAACTCGTCTCTCCCCTCATGGTCGGTTCCGATAGAAACATCGAGAGGGTAGGAAATATCGAGACATTTTAGAAATAGCCGCAACTCGCCTCGTTGATAGCAGCGAGCAGGTGGTGATTGTCGGCGCGCAGCTGCTCGTACTTCCTCTGCTCCGACTTGGACAGCTTGCACGGCTGGCCCGCGCCGCTCGGGTGCGCCTCATCAGCCGACCGCGGCACCTAAGTAGCGATCAGTCGCTTCAAACCACTTCGAATTACCCTCAACCTACTCTCGATAATGCGATATGCCTTTTGATTTTTTCAAGGAGACTGACCGCGCCTTGAACTCAATTGATTTACTGTCAAGAATAGATCAACGGAAATGGAACACAAAGGTGTCTGTTTTGGGGCACCGAGCTCGCGGGTTCGATTCCTGTCTACGCCAAATGTTTTGCTCGCGTAAAATTGTGGAGTTGTGGCAGAAATAAGGCACCACTGTTCCTTTGATAGAAAATCTAATTTTCCACTTCATTGGGAGGAAAAGAGGAGCTTCCAATTGGATATTTATGTCATCCCATGCCACCACCCACTTTGCGCACGAATCGTATCTTTGGCACGAAGATGAGACCGACCGAGATGTAGATGCACAGCAGTACTGAAACAATAAGTGATTTTTTGGACATTGGAAATGACAAAACATGCACTTCTTTTCTATTTCTACAGTTCCTTTTTCTTATATACAGTCATTTTTTTTCATACACACACTAACACAACGTATACTTACTTGTGACTGAGGCAAAGGCAAAGTTGGCGTTGGCCTGGTTGCGTATCAACAGCGTCACGACTGGACCCGTCACCAGCGAGAGAATCGCCACGTTGTAGATCGCGAGACCAACCTGGAAACAAAATGTTTAGTAGTGTTTTTGTGTTGATCCCTCACATCCAACTGATCCAACAAAAAAAAACAGAACATTCATTCAAGTGTATTTCATTGCAAAAGACAAAAACAATCAAATAAAACTTACGAGGCGGCTGTCGTTGACGTAGCGCAGCTTGAGATTCCTCGACTCGTACGCGAGAAACAGTCCGAATATGAGCAACAAGCACTTGTAGCCGAGGATCACCGCTGCAAAAACACATGTACGATATATTTGTATTGTGAACACGTTGTAGCAAAACTACTAGATGAAAAATATTCTCATCTATCCAAACCTTATCATTTTAGAACGTTGTTACAACAACAATTTAGTTAGATGAGGCAGATTCTCACCTATCCAGACCTGTTGATGCTCGGACTCGCAGAGCTCGAGGATCGGCACCAGCATCACGTCCTCGTGGTTGCCCAGCGGCGGCGCCTGCAATTGTATTGTGTTTTTTTGTGGTTCAATCAACCAATGCATTACTTGCTAGGAACGTTCAAGTATATGACAGACTAACCCATTTCCATACATGATACATCCCTATTTAGTGCTTGACTATTTTCATAGATCAATTATCATTGTTTGGATGCCTTTGTGAGCACGACTGGGCCCGCACTGAGAAGCCCGATGGAGCGAGTAAATTGAATTGAATTGAAACAATTATCATTACTTTTATCACATTCCCGTACCTGTAGTGGAAAGCGCAGCTCGACCCTCTGCAGCGGATCGATGATGATCCACGAGAGTATGATGAGCAGGTCGACGACGAAGAACGCGGCGACGACCACGTAGAACTTGATCGGCTCGACGGGCTGAAACCTCTGCCGTCTGAATAGCGCCACGACATTCTCACACACGACACGCATGCAGTGGGTGTGGTGCCGCAGCCTTTAGGTGTGGTGGCAGGTGGTGGTGGCGGTGGTGCCGGGTGGTGCGGAGTAGGAGGAGGAGGAGGAGGAGGAGGAGGAGCAGGGGGGAATGTGGTGGGGTGCGTGTGAGTGCTGTGTGTATATGTGTGAGTGGGGAGAACAGTGGGTGAGAGAGACATGGTCGTTGGAGGGCCCGTCAGACAAGTGAGAGAGAGAAGCACACTGCAGGCGCGCAATCGCCGCCGGGGTGAAGCTATATATGAGTATCACGCCGGTGTTACACTGGTGAGAGAAGAGAGAAAGAGAGAGTTGCAACTCGCGTGTGTGGTGTTGACCTGATTGAGGACGTCGGAGCGGCGCAGCGCGCCGTACGCCGCCGAGCTCTTGCGGTGCGGCGCGGCACCGGCGGCGGCGGCAGCGGCGCCCACCGGGCCGCGACCGACCATCGCCGCGATCAGCGTGCGGATCGACTCCCACGGCGACTCATCCTGCTGCCGAGACATTATGAGAAGAGCGAGAGAGAGAGAGAGGAGGGGGAAGGAGTGCGGAACGGGGGCAACGAGGGGGAATGTGTGTGATGTGTGTGTGTGTACCGAAGGGGGCAAGCGACAGGATGATGAATACTGAATCGAGGGGGTGTTGGGGGAGGGAAACGGAATATAAAGAGCGCCCGCCCCTGCCTGCGGCGGCTCACCTTCACCACAAAACTGCTGAGCAGCGGTTTGTACTGGAAGAGGATTACGTGGAGCGTTCTATCTACCCTCTAGTCTACCCCTTTCCAACACACACCTCGTCCTTGTGTCGGCTAGCGATCTGCTCGTTCTCAGTGGCGCCCATGCGATGCACGATCCACACCTACAAACAGCAGATGTGCGGTCCCGCCACGAATGTTTCGACCCACCTTGGCGAACATGCTGCCGTACGCGAACGTGAAGCCGAACATGAGGATCGAGATGCGGGTCTGAATAATTGGAAATTTCAAAATCGAATGCATCGAATGGTCTCATTTTCAAAACGCGGATATGCAAAGAAATTATCATGTGAAAAGAGTTTCGCTTACATGACACAATAACGTGAACGCGCCGCGCGGAAACGTGATGCCCTCAGCGGGAAGACCTAAAAAAAATATGGAGTGAACCATAAAAGGTAAACTACTGACCTATCAAGAACAAGCTGGCGATGCACAGCGCGCACCCGGCTAGCAGGACGTTGTTGGAGTGCGGCTGAGACTGCACGATCACCCTGCAAAATGTCACCTTCACACGTGTGTAGCTATGATATTGTGATGCTATTTAAAAAAAAAAACGGAGCTTGGGGGTTTGGGGCATTCAAATTGAAACTGTTCCGGGGATTCTGACCGTTCCACCTCCGAATACACGATCATTCTGCAATAGTTATTAGAAAATGCAAAAAATACGCAAAAAAACTAATGCCACACATCATGGAGTGAAAGAGCCGAATAGAGGAATTCAAAGAGCGAATTGCAATATTAAATGACTCACCCTCGGTAGGAGTACTTTGTGTTGAATACGAACATGGCGGCGACTGCGGCCAGGCCGAGAAGGGCGAACACGCACACGAGGTAGTAGAGCTGCGAAGGGAAAGGGTAAGTACATACACTAACAATGTTGCTGATCATTACTCTACTCTGACAATGAGTTGATCATTACTCTGTTACTGATCTTTACTCTGAAACTGTTACTTATAAATTTATTACACTACCATGAACAGTCAGGACTCGCGCCGCACTGTTTCAGCCAAGGAGCCCCAATACCCAACTGTAGGATTGTGTGTGCTACCAGATAACCCATCATTCTATCATTAGAGAGGGCGCGCAGCGCCCTCTCTTTTGGCTTAGGATAGAGCTCGCGCCAGAATTTTCAAGAAGCTATATCCAAAAATCATGTTAGCAGGAATGTGAACTTATCCAATTCATGTTAGTTAGATTCGCACGGTTCCGTAGGCCAGATCACTAATTGATGGCATCTTTGTATCTCTTCTCTGAAAGAAGTTATGCGCGATCCCGCGCGCGCACTAGGCGAAAGGCCAGCGCTTCCTTCCTTCCTTCCCGTCACGCTGACCGCCGACTTTTTCCAACGTGCACCCAACTTGCACCCAAAAGTGCAGAGCCCCGCCCCTCGCTGCGGGCGGCGGAAAGAGTGCAGATGTCGGGGGTGAAAGACAACGAGAGGAAGAGCGAGCATCTCGCGAGAGGGAGAGAGAGAGACAAAGAGAGACATATATATATATGTATATAGAGAGAGAAGAGAGAGAAGAGGGAGAAGAGGGAGAAGTAAGAGAAGAGAGAGAAGAGGGAGAAGAGAGAGAAGAGAGAGAAGAGAGAGAAGAGAGAGAAGAGAGAGAAGAGAGAGAAGAGAGAGAAGAGAGAGAAGAGAGAGAAGAGAGAGAAGAGAGAGAAGAGAGAGAGAAGAGAGAGAAGAGAGAGAAGAGAGAGAAGAGAGAAGAGAGAGAAGAGGGAGAAGAGAGAGAAGAGAGAGAAGAGAGAGAAGAGAGAGAATCTCGAAATAAGAGGGAGAGGGAGGGAGAGATAAGGAGGAGAGAGAGGGGAGAGAGGGGAGAGAGAGGAGAGAGGGAGAGATAAAGAGGGACATATATAGAGAGAAGAGAGAGAGGAGAGAGAAGAGAGAAAAGAGAAGAAGAAGAAGAGGGAGAAGTAAGAAAAAAGAGAGAAGAGAGAGAAGAGAGAGAAGAGAGAGAAGAGAGAGAAGAGAGAGAAGAGGGAGAAGAGGGAGAAGAGAGAGAAGAGGGAGAAGAGAGAGAAGAGAGAGAAGAGGGAGAAGAGAGAGAAGAGAGAGAATTTCGAAATACGATTTTTAAACCGTGACGGGAACGCTATGTATTATGTATAACACTATATTTTGGATACATGAGAGATTTTTTCCCGCGGCGTGCGGTCGGGTCTTCTCATTTTGCCCCGCCGCCGAATGATCGGTCATAGACAAGAATCTTTCCCGACAAACCAGTGAGGCGGCGGGAAGTACTCTCACGTGGAAGTATGACGCGAGGATACTAAATGGCATGGACATGGACACAGACGAAGCTCTACACTCTACATTTCAATAATGGTACTCTAATGGTCGAGGAATGATGATCGATCAAGTATCGTGTTCCCGCCACTAATCTCGTCAACTTAAATACCTGTCTTTTCCCGGCGTCAGCCTATGTTCCTATGTATCTAGCATCTTAGGCTCATATCATCATGATTGTACTGTCGTATTCAATTAAATGAGAGAGAGTGAGAAAGAGAGAGAGAGAGAGAGAGAGAGAGAAAGAGAGAGAGAGAAAGAGAGAGAGAGAAAGAGAAAGAGAGAGAGAGAGAGAGAGAAAAAAGAGATCAGAAAGAGAGAGAGAGATTAGAAAGAGAGAGAGAGAAAGAGAGAAAGAGAGAAAGAGAGAGAGAGAGAAAGAGAGAGAGAGATCAGAAAGAGAGAGAGAGAGAGGGAGAGAGTTGCCGTGTTGAGCTGTCGGATGAGATGTGCGTGCAGTCGCTGGGCACTCGGTGTCTTCTGTTGAGGAGCGACGCGTTGAACGCCTACTCCCGGGAGACGCTCGCCGAGCAGATACGGGTCGAGAGGGCCAGGGAGGGTGCGTCTGCGTCGCATCTCTCTCTCTCTCCCCCCCCCCCCCCCTCTCTCTCTTTCTCTCTCTCTCTTTCTCTCTCTCTCTCTCTCTCTCTCTCTCTCTCTCTCTGATCTATCTGTCTGTCTGTCTCTCTCTTTCCTCTTCTCTCTCTGTCTCTGTCTCTGTCTCTCTCTCTCTCTCTCTTTTGGCTTAGGATAGGGCTCGCGCCAGAATTTTCAAGAAGCTATATTCAAAAATCATGTTAGCAGGAATGTGAACTCATTCAATTCATGTTAGTTAGATTCGCACGGTTCCGTAGGCCAGATCACTAATTGATGGCATCTTTGTATCTTTTCTCCGAAAGAAGTTATGAGCGATCTCGCGCACCCATGAGGTGAGAGGCCAGCGTGTGGGTGGGTGGGTGGGTGGATGTCGTGTCCGGTAACGCTGACTCTCTGCCGAAAGCGTACTCTCTCGCGTTTTCTGCGCGTGTTCTCCAACTAGCACTTTGAGTGTAGTTCGCCTCGCCGCCGCCAGCGTCTAATTCGCGCCGGGTTTGCGTTGTTTTGGGTTCCCGTCACTCTGGCTAGCTCTCTCTCCCGGCAGGCGGGCAGGGCGCGCAGAGAAATCGCGAGAGAGCACGCTGTCGGGTGAGAGCGCAGACATGCACTTACACCACGGCGACCGAAATTCAGAGAAGTGTCGATTAGAATTGTTTCTATACAATACCAAGAAAAATATAGTTACATATACACGCAACATTGTGCGTCACATCATAAAATGTGTCACATAATAGTTCTATGCGTACTAATTAACGACAGAGCTTGGGAATCAGAAAGAGAAGAAATTTCTATGAAATTCAACAAAAGCACATATATTATCTGTTAAAAGTACTTGCGTAAAGATATTAAGTTTGTCTTGACCCGATTCAACAAAAGCGCATGCATAAAACGTTTACAAATACTAACACAAACCTGCGCATAACGGACAGTGGACACTAACAGATGAAATATAACAATACAAATGAATAACGTCATACGTCTAGAGAGAGAGAGAAGACGGAGAGAGAGAAGAGAGGAGAGAGAGAGGGGGGAAAGAGAGAGGCGCAGGTTTGTTTTAGTATTTGTAAACGTTTTATGCATGCGCTTTTGTTGAATTGGGTCAAGACAAACTTAATATCTTTACGCAAGTACTTTTAACAGATAATTGTATGTACATGTCGGAATCAGGCTGATAAACAACACCACAAGGGATGCGCCACACATGAAATGCCTGTGAACAATGACAATGAACGGGTAGAAGTGGAAGTAGAATGGTTCCAGTAAACCAGCAATGAGAATCCACGATGACGATGTGTCTTCTGGCTATCGGCTGACAACGTGTCAGGGTGGTCGCCAACCCACCGCGGTAGCGGAACTTCTTTCGGCCCACGGGCGGCATCGAACCCGCGACCTTTCGATTGAGAGCCGCGCGCACATCCACTGCGCTACCGCCGCTAGTTACTTATCGTTACTCTGACAATGTAACTGATCAATACTCTACTCTGACAATGATCGTTACTCTAGATTCTCTGACAATGATACTTACTCTAAACACACAACACACAACTCGTAGTTATCAGTGTTTCAGTGCCAGATCGGAGGAAGAACAGAGACACGCTTTCTCGACTCACCTCTTGTGACACGGTGATCATGGTCTCGCGGATGATGGTCGAGTCCGGCGGCGCGCTCGAGCCGTTCCATCTGAATGAGAAAGGTGTTATTCAACCTATCAAATTAATCAAATTATCAAATATGAACTTTTACAGAAAAATAGCAACAAAATAGAAACAACAACAACATTCAGTATCAACAAAAAATAAAAAAAAACTACTGTACACATTCACTTTTCCCGTCCCGTCCAATCGAATTGTTGCAGAGAGTTGTCGTAGTAGCCCATTAGGTGGTAGCGACCGTCTAAATGTATATACTCTGATTTGTATGATCATCAGAATGCTCGTGTGTGACTGTATATGGTGTGTATATGTCTCTTTTTTCCGTAATGCTAATTATCATATGTGATACCTTGCATTTGTTCGATCTGCGTCCTGGCTATTCGATCTCCGAGGTCCGAGAACATGACTCGTCCCTGCAAAATATATAAATACGTGGGCCGTCGTCGGTGTTTGTGTATGTTTTTTTCCGCCGCCGTCTTCCCGGCTAGTGTATGTTTTGGGGTGTGGGCGCTCATGAATAAGCAATGGCTGGGCAGAAGGCGGAAGGCCTCTCTCCCTCCCTCCCTCCCTCTCTCTCCCTCCCTCTCTCTCTCTCTCTCTCTCTCTCTCTCTCTCTCTCTCTCTCTGCCTACTCACCGAGACGCCTTGGAAGGAGGTGTTCTTGACGCACTGGAAGAGCAGCGTCGCCATCTCCTCATCGTCATAGTTGAAGTCCTCGAGCCGCTTCCCGTCCCGCAGATGTTGCTGCGTGCAGTTGAACGCCAGCGCCACCGCCCTGACAGCACCAGATTTTTTATGCTTCTTACCGCGGCAAGGAAGAACAAATGATGTGTGAAAAAATGGGGATGAACAATGCTAGCACTTTTTCATCAGTTAGCATAGTGTAATGGAGATAAGTTTAAACACATATTCATAACGACGCATGCAACAATCAAACATTACAAGCTGTGAAGGTGAAAGGAAAGAGGTTCGATAGAAAAAAGAACTAACCATATCGCATCGTACGCGAGAGGCGCCTCCGGAAAGCCACCCGTGTTCGCCGGATCGAGAAACTCCTTGCTCAACCGCGTCTAAACAAAATGCACATACAGACATACACATGTAAAACAATACTCGTAGAAAACACAGTAACAGATACGTAAGTATACATCAATACTAGTATAACAATACTCACGAGGAACTGCTGTCCGGTCATGCCGGAGACGCCGGGGTGCTTCTCGCGGCTCAGCATCACGCTCTCTGTGGTGAAGTGGTACTGCGCCGCTTCTTCCATCTGCAACGCGTCACACAAACAATGCCAACAGTGTCTGGACAAAGTGAAACCCCGCGAATCGAATAAACTACGAACAGTTCCGAGCTGTACTAGTCCGTTGTTCGATGTGTGTGTATGTGTATGTCGTGATAACCACTCAGGAATAAACTATTCTAAAATGAAGACGTCGAGTGTGAGAACATTCTCATGTTTCACAGCAACAATAGTAGTGTACTTATGTAAGGTACTGATAAGTCTCTCCAATTGGAGACAGACAACCTCGACTCACCTCGGCCGCGGTGCAGTTGAGGTTCTCATCGGGAGGAGGGATGTACCACGTATCGGCGTACCATCCGATGAAGAACCACACGTACTTGCGCCCGTACACACCGTGTTTGTACGCCTGAAAAAAAGTTTACAAAGTTTACTGAATCATTTTCATTTCCCCCTCCTTTCCCCCGTCAAACATTTATAAATAATTACGTATCTACTTTTGTCATGATTACAATTGTAAATTCACTGAATCAGCTTCCATCCCCTCCTTTTCCGTGCCCGCAAAAAATCTGGAGTCTTTTGCGTTGCCTCTTTCCCACCCTACTTGCTACTTGCAGCGCTCGTCGTTGGTGCCCCCTGTGAGCGGATTGGGGGATTGCGCAGAGGGGCGCGCACGCTCTCACACACCACCCCGCATC
>CAWZYM010000402.1:95000-232500 GCA_963966185.1 Rhabditoides inermis
TTTAGGCAAAAGTGTGAAATGCCTCAAAGAAGCATACCGCCATGAATATTGATGAACTCTATGACGTGAAAGAAGTTTATAATACAATCATTCTTATTAATAAATCATATACAAAATGAACGGAAGATGTGGAACTATTTTGTTTCACTTTGAAGAATTATTATTTTGAAGTGGGTTTTGATACATTGTTCTCATTTTTTAAGATTTTTTTCTTTGAAAAAAGTTTTCGTTTGGAGATTTTGACCTTTTATTACATGCCAGATTATAATAGAAATTTAGAGTGGTAAATAACTTTTTTTTCAGAATTATTAGTCATTTGAAAACTTGTGTAAAAACAATACAAAAAATACGACTAGGGAATAAATGCATTTTTTCCAGTTTTTCGGGAACACGTTTTGTGCACTCTAACACGTTGTATGTTTATGACGTGGCAAACATTTTGCCAGGATATGTGTGAACAAAAAACAATGACGATAACTCCAATAAAAAATTGAAAAACAAAACAAAAAATATATTTAAAAAATTGAAAACAAGTATTACGTACTTAAAGGGAGTGTACCCTTTGGTTTTCGAAATTGAGTTACATAGCATCGGAATATGAAAATACATCAAAAATGATATACTTTTGTCAATAGGACCATATGCCGCAAATGGCGTGAAGTTGGAGAAACCATCATCAACCGTGCACGTTTTTTTTCCATCATCAACCGTTTTTTTCCACATTTCTGCACACTTTTCTCTAAAAAGAGCGTATTCGAGCGCAAATTAGACAAACTTCAAAGCGATTTGAGCATAATTTTTCTATGAGAAAGTACGATATTTATGACATATTTTAACATCCTGATGCTAACTCGACTTCGCAAATCAGAGGGTACACTCCCTTTAAATGTAAAAACAATATTGGTAAGAAAAAAGGCTAGCTAGCAAATGAAAATCTTTCAGATAGAATGTATATTTCTTGATCAGTGAGTGTCAGAAAATTACTCAAAAGAAACACTTCTAAATTTCCTTAATGTCATTTTTTCATATGGCCTGGATTTTTTCCTTGGTCTGAACTTTTTTGAAAGGAACATACTACTCTAAATTTCGTCATACGGATCATTTCGCGAATTTTCGCGAATTTTTGACATTTCTTAGTATGAAAATGAAAACTCCGCGGCTCGTTTTCTACATGTTCCGTTCATTTTTAGCATGTGATTTATTTATGAAAAGTTACTGTATTTTGGATGTTTTTTTCACGTGGCATTTGTGCTTCATACACGAAATTTAAAATGGTATGCTCCTTTCATTACCTAATTTTACATGGTTGAATTGTGAGAAACATTACGGTTTGTGTATTTTTGCAACTCGCGGTTCAATCATCTCTAGCATAGTGTTCTGCGTGGCAAAGTTAGGATTGGACTCTTTGTTCTCACGTAAAGTGTATTCAGTTGAAACCATCACTCAACGGATCATCTTTGTTCGAACATTCTAAACAAAAAAGGCGGGTTTGCGAGTCAATCTTCATTCAATGAGTATACTTTTGAAACACAGGAAATTTAGAGGCAGGTGCCACCCGCGTATATGATCATGTGTTCCGAAAATGACTGTGAAAATTGCAATATATTGTTAGTGCTGCATTCGATTCCGCGTCTAAACGGTCATTTGCGTGTTGAAAACTGGTTGACTCTCTCTATCTCTCCCGTCAGGCTCGAATTCGCGAAGAGTCGCCGCGCGTAGTGTTTTATTATCATAATCCGTTTTTCCCGGGCCTCGTCAGTACTGCCGCCAATGCAAATGTATCGGCTCAATCGCTTTACTGTGGACTGACTGGTACACCGCGCGCCGTCGCTCTCGCTTCTCATTTCTCGGTGTGTTCGCATCCTCGCCTTTTGCCCCCCGTTTTTGCGTCTTTCCGTCGAACCGTTCGCTCGTTCGCTCGCAAATCACTCGTGATGAGTTCTCGATATATTGTCTCGCTCGATTTACGAGCCGCATCACACGCACATGCGACCAACCCCTTTTTCCGCTTTTCACTATGTGCAATTTCGCGAGCGTGTGGATAAAAGAGGCGTTTGCGAATGTGGCCCGGCGCGGGAGCTCTCTGTTACGCCCTGAATCACTCGATAACGACGTCGTCGTCACTGCATGTGTTGTCTACCGTATTGCCTTACAGGACAGCGAGCGGTCCAGCTCGCCCCAGAATCCCCCTCCCAGCAAGACGCTGCACGGCTACAATGACGGCGGCGCCACCGTCGGACAAGCTCTGTACGCTGCTCGTGTCGTTCACGGATGCGAGTGATCCAGTGAGTGGTCCGTCTTGTTTTGTTTGTGCGTAGTGTACTCTGTGAGAGGAGGAGGAAGAGTACTCTATGACCGGATCAGTGCTCAGCCCACCCTTGGGGCTGCGCACGCGACGCGACGATTTCGATCTCTCTCTCTCTTCACTTGCCGAAATCCACAATACTCGTTCCGCGTGCAGCCATTGTCGCGATCGGCAGCCATTGTCGCGCTCGGCCCTCCCTATGAGACACTGCTCGCATCGATTCTGTGTGTGCCTGTGTTGTTGTGTGTATATCCGCAAATCACTGTCTCCTCATTAACTAAGTACTATGGCTGAAAAAAACTGTCCGGATCCGTACTTTCGAGAAATTTACTGTCGAGTATCGCGCTAACGATGGTCGGCGTGGTGTCTACACATAATTCTTAATCCCCAATGTCTATTTTTTTTTCTCGAGAATAACTTGGATACGTTTTGCAGAAACGCGCGATCACCACGACGCACACGTTTGACACGAGCAACCCGTTCAAGTACCCCCAGTCGCGCAAGGTGGTCTACAAGAGCGGTGGGTGGATGGAAAAGAGAGAGAGAGAGAGAGAGAGAGAGAGAGAGAGAGTCGGGATATGCGAAGGCTCTCCGGTAACCATGTGGTTAGCACTGCGCCGCCGCCGCGTTTGATGTTTGTGTTGTCGCGCGCAACGACTCGTCAATCCAAATAGATGTCGGATTGAGTGGCAAAAGAGGGGAGGGATGCGCATCAAGTGAGAGTGCGCAGCCGAGAGATAGAGAGAGAGAGAGAACGCGCGCGCAGCAGACGACCCTCAAAAAGTCACTCACTTCACAACCATCACACGGCAAGTACGTTGATCAGCGCGCTTTTTATCGATCAGTGAGTGAGTGACTGGACAACACAGTGCGCGCACGGAAGCGTGGAGCTACACTGACCGCTCTATTTGTGACACTCAAAACCCACTCACGCGTTTTTGCCCCGGCTGAGAGGTCAGTTCCTGTAAGGTTGCGAGTTGTTAGAGATAAAGAGGGAGAGAGAGAGAGAGAGAGAGAAAGAGAGAGAAGAGAGAGAGAGAGAGAGAGAGAGAGAGAGAGTCCTTCAGGTAGTCGCAGCATGTCGTCGCCGCCATATATGGACGACTCGGACGGCGACTACGCACGCCCGCGAAGCTCCCGAAACATCGAGACAGTGAGTGTATCCATTCTCCCTATCACGTGCGCCTTCCTTAACTATCTCGCACATTCCACGAATGATTAGCTGTAGTGTATAGATATCGTTTAATTGCTCCTCGATTTACCCGTCGCACACAATGATGAGTAGTGAAGTCATCCCATATCAAACAACATGCCATTTCAAACAAGTCTATTGCCCGGTCATCTCATCATTGATGATTTTTCAAACAGGTGTCATTTTCTTTCAATCGACGAAAGAGTCATTTCAAACAACGAGACTTTTCAAACAGATTATCGTAACTATCAATGTCGAAGGGACAAAGAATAATAAATGTATAGATCAATTATCATATGATGCAACACACCAAACACATGTAACATTGTTATTTACTGTACCATAGTAGATTGACGAGAGTGATGGGTACTGTAAGCTATATGTACAGTAAGATATTAAAATATAGGAGTACATACTGTAGAATACCGTATACCTCAATAAAACATGATTCCAAATACTAACACACACACTGTCTCATTTTCCCCTCTCTCCCCTTTCTCTCCCCCGCCCTCTCTCTCTTTCTTGTTTCCCGCGACCTGGTAATATTGATTGCAAAAAGACTAGTGTGGCTATGGGTCGTCTTTCGTGTACCACATGCCACATTGTTTCGATATTGTTTCTTCTTTTTTTACATTTTATAGTTTGTTTGTTATTATATCAGTTTTTAAATTCAAACACAATATTTAACATAATCAAATAAACTTGGGAGTCATTACCATTCTCCATTCAGAATCTTATCATTCACTCAGTAATCAGTTGCACCATTTCTATGCGTGATATTAAAGAACCGCATATAGTGTGCTACATTATTTTAGATCCGAATATGTATGATCTATGAGAAAACTTCATAGGAATGGGTACTTTTCATTGCCGATTTGCATCGCTTATGATCGTGAGTTTTTTTTACTTATTATTTTTCTTATAAAAATGTGTAAATGTAATAATATTGTGAAATGTGATCACTTGAATTGTAATTGATCTATGTTTTTGACACAATAATGACGTTTCGGAGGTTTACAATAGTTTGCCCAGTGGATAATTTTGATGTTTTGTATTTTAGATTATTTTAATTTCTATTAATATTGTATTTCTGCCGTTCGTTTAAACAAGTTTCCAATATGTTTGCATATTCCGTCTCATCGTTTCTTTGATAGGAATGAAGACGCGGCGGACTAGAAAGCGTTTGAAGACGGACACTGAGAACGATGTAAGGCTTAGGATTAGATATGTGTACATTGTTGTATTGTAATGTATTCTTAATGCAGGGTTTTAATTCGGATGACGACAAACCGCTGAGTGTGTATAAGAAAAGTAAAACGAATTTGTTGTCTAGCAAGGTGGGCCAGGCATTTTCTTTTTTTTGTCATTCATTTTCACTGTTGTATACGTGCGTTTTGAGGGCGCGCAGAGTGGGTCGACGGATGACTGCCCCTTCAAGTCGAATCTCCTGGACAGCAAGAAGGCCGGCATGGGCAACAAGGTGGGCAAGGCTTGTCATTCATTTTCACTGTTGTATACGTGCGTTTTGAGGGCGCGCAGAGTGGGTCGACGGATGACTGCCCCTTCAAGTCGAATCTCCTGGACAGCAAGAAGGCCGGCATGGGCAACAAGGTGGGCAAGGCTTGTCATTCATTTTCACTGTTGTATACGTGCGTTTTGAGGGCGCGCAGAGTGGGTCGACGGATGACTGCCCCTTCAAGTCGAATCTCCTGGACAGCAAGAAGGCCGGCATGGGCAACAAGGTGGGCAAGGCTTGTCATTCATTTTCACTGTTGTATACGTGCGTTTTGAGGGCGCGCAGAGTGGGTCGACGGATGACTGCTCCGTCCAGTCGAATCTCCTGGACAGCAAGAAGGCCGGCATGGGCAACAAGGTGGGCAAGGCTTGTCATTCATTTTCACTGTTGTATACGTGCGTTTTGAGGGCGCGCAGAGTGGGTCGACGGATGACTGCCCCTTCAAGTCGAATCTCCTGGACAGCAAGAAGGCCGGCATGGGCAACAAGGTGGGCAAGGCTTGTCATTCATTTTCACTGTTGTATACGTGCGTTTTGAGGGCGCGCAGAGTGGGTCGACGGATGACTGCCCCTTCAAGTCGAATCTCCTGGACAGCAAGAAGGCCGGCATGGGCAACAAGGTGGGCAAGGCTTGTCATTCATTTTCACTGTTGTATACGTGCGTTTTGAGGGCGCGCAGAGTGGGTCGACGGATGACTGCCCCTTCAAGTCGAATCTCCTGGACAGCAAGAAGGCCGGCATGGGCAACAAGGTGGGCAAGGCTTGTCATTCATTTTCACTGTTGTATACGTGCGTTTTGAGGGCGCGCAGAGTGGGTCGACGGATGACTGCCCCTTCAAGTCGAATCTCCTGGACAGCAAGAAGGCCGGCATGGGCAACAAGGTGGGCAAGGCTTGTCATTCATTTTCACTGTTGTATACGTGCGTTTTGAGGGCGCGCAGAGTGGGTCGACGGATGACTGCCCCTTCAAGTCGAATCTCCTGGACAGCAAGAAGGCCGGCATGGGCAACAAGGTGGGCAAGGCTTGTCATTCATTTTCACTGTTGTATACGTGCGTTTTGAGGGCGCGCAGAGTGGGTCGACGGATGACTGCCCCTTCAAGTCGAATCTCCTGGACAGCGACAAGGGAAAGCAGTGCATTTCCAACCCGTACGCTGGAATTGAGTGGAAGACAAACTCGGCCAAGAAAGTTTCGCTCATCGACGATGTGATCACGCAGTTTTCGGATTGGAAAACGACAGAGGGTCATAAGGTAATCATACTACTGTTTTTGCTGCAAGGATATTTATAAGTAATACTTTTGTAATGGTTCATGAACAATGTTCTTCAGGCAACGAAGAACATGCAGAAGGCTCGTTTCCCAGTGAAACGGCGAGTCGCAGGTGACGTTGAATTCAGCCGAGGATCTTTCAAGGTGTGCTATCGTTAAATTTTTATTCTATGAAAATATGTTTTTTTTCTGATTTCACGGTAGTTTCAAATGAGAACATGTGTGCTTACGGTACATAGTTCTTTCAGCTCCTTTCCCACTCCGAAATCGAGCAGTACATCAACAAGCGTTTGGCAGGCAACAACGATCAGTGTGACACGGAGATCAGCTCAGACGAAGAGTTGATTGACGATCCGAAGAAGGAAGATGCCGAGCAAGGAGAGGTCAATCGCGGGCAAGGAGGCGGCCTGCCGACAGGGTGGGCACCGAACAGCTACAGTTCCGAGCTGAACACTGCTTTCTCAAACCTCCTACCTCTTACGCGTGGCGGTGAATCACTCTTCACACGGTGAGTGTCCTATGGGTTTGCTTATTCGTGTGGTGTATTGTTTGAAATCACTTTCAGAGTAATGTCTTCACGAGGATTTCCTCTGATAGGATACGATGGTCACTTATTCCGCTGTCGTACACACAAAGTCACTAAAAAGTAAGTCTTTCTATTATTGACAGCTCTGATTTCGATTTGAGGGGCACCCTCTCGATACACTGCGAAACCCCCCAATGTCGGGCCAAGATAAAAGTGGGTTTCTCTGATCTCGTCGAGAAGAGGTCGGCAGTGGTTCCGTCATTCGTGGGTCTTCACTCCTCGCACTGTGAGACGTCTACTTTGGAGATGCTGGTAAGATGAATCTTAACTCAAATATTATTACTATTGTTTACCAGTCGGAGTCGCGCCTAATGTGCTCCTCCATGTTATTGTGGGCTAGGGCATAGACATGACAAACCCGGCGCAACTCACATGCTAGCTACAACCGGGGTTTGTAGGGAGCGTGTGTAGAGAGAAAGATACTACATTCTACATTTCAGGAGATGGTGGGGCGTTTCGACCTCAAGTGTAAGGCGATCCAGGGAGGAAACAAGCCATCTTCTCTGATTGACGAGTTTGAGTATCGATTGGAGGATGCTGGAGTTATGAGCGCAACTATTCATCGACCAAATCTGAGAAAGATGTGAGTAATCCAATTTTACGTTGCGATGTTATTGATTTTTCTTCAGGATGGGGCGGGCTGTGCGTGGCTCGGACTCAATGTCGAAGACGGTCAACAAAGGAAATATGTACGCGGCCAAGCGGACTATCAATGGTGTGTGCGATAATGATAAAGTTCAGTTTATCATGTACGTTTTAGGGTATCGACTCGTATTCTACTCTGGCCTTGACAACTCCAATGAATCTTGTCGTTTCGTGGCTTGTGGAACAGCCTCTTCACTCACTAAGCTATCACAGCAGACTGTCATACTGCTGGACGGCTCGTACAACCACTGCCCAGAGGGATTCTCGCAAGTGCTACGCATTGGATGGGTCGTGAGTGTGGCCTCCTAGTTTTTGATTGCTTTCTTTGTTTGCTTCAGGACGAGAACGGACACTATGTGGACGGAGTGATCGGCCTGCTCACCCGACACCTCAAAAGCCAGTACATAGGAATATTGTCAGTCGTCGAAGCAGTGCTGGGGCAAAAGTGGTCTGGTCCTATCCGAGTCGTGCAGGACATGGAAGCCTCCATTGCGAACGCGGTGCGGTTCATGTGGCCTTCTGTCTACATTACGTTCTGCTTGTTCCACTCCCAGCAGCTGCTGCGCCGATATGCCGAGAGCAAAATCCGTGAGTGTGTGTACACATTATTATATGTGATTGTAATTGTAGCCAAGAGCTTCCGCATCACAGCTCGATGTCAAGAGTATAGACGCGCTTTGGCCGGGATGTTCTGGATAGAACCGGACCTGGTTCCGGCCGCGTACAAGGAAGTGACAGAGGAGTACGTGGAAGGCGAGAGTCACCTCCAAAGTGAGATATTTTATTGAACTTGTTGTCTACATTAGCATGTCGCAGAGTTCCACGCATACTTCTTGCGGAACTTTGTTCGCGACGGCAGTCGCCTGGACCCCGTGGACTGGAACTTATGGTTCGAAATCACTAATGGTCTACCCGTCACAGGAAACTCTCTTGAAAGCAGACACAACTCGGCCAAAGTGAGACATATATTACATTTCAATCAAAATAATTGTATTTTAACAGTCGCTATACGGGAAGCGTCCCTCTGCGAACATGTGTCTCGCAAAGGTGGAGACAGACTTCAAGCAGCAAGAACACACAGTCGACAAGCGTCGCTTTAACGCGTCGTACAAAGTCCCCGAGAAGAAGGTGAGTGATGTTTCTCGCTGTCTATTTTTGAACGTTTGTTCAGTCGTCTGGTCTCGTCGCGGAAGGAAGGATGAAGTTGGAAGTGGAGAAGATTGTTCCTGGAGAAGGTCTACTCGCGAGGGTTCTTCGACTCGGAGGAGTAGCCAAGGTGGGTCTGGGATACTGTAATACTGTAGAACGCACTGTCTATTAACAACGTTATTATATCAGTGTCTAAGTTTTTGTCACAGAAGGTGCTGCCCGGTGTGCCTGTGCTAAGTGGAGCCGGCGCGATGGCGTCATCGTCGAGTTCGAATGAAGGAACACACGCCCCAAACTGAAGGAATCCATAGGGTGGGGTCGACCAACTGTTATTTGAACGTGTACTGTAGTTTGACTGTAGTTTTACTGTGTAGTTTGACTGTGATTTGTGGTTCGAGTGTGTAATGACATATCGTATGAGTGTCTGGCATCATTTTGTGTCATAATCGTTATACTAAGAGAACTATATTGTTCAAAAATTGCCTCAAAGATTATGCCGGTTTGTATACATGATAATATTAAATAAATATATTTGAAAATTATCTTTAGAATATTGATATGGCATTCATTTATACCGCAATTGCAATTCTAGTTCGATATGGAGATACTTGAGTATCATTCAATTATCGGTTGATTATCGAATGATTATCGATTGATTATCGCTAGATTATTGATCGGCGTCCACCCGTGAAATATAGTATAGACCGTGGCGGTACTTGGTAATATGAGTGTACGGTGACGTCTATACGGTAACTAGGTGTACGGTACTTTGGAATACACCTATACGGTAACTAGGTGTACGGTGCTTGAGTGTACGGTAACGGCTATACGGTAACTAGGTGTACGGTACTTTGGAATACAGCTATACGGTAACTAGGTGTACGGTACTTTGGAATACAGCTATACGGTAACTATAACTAGGTGTACGGTACTTGGGTTTACGGTAATTGGGTGTATAGGACATCGTAAATTACCAGAAAGAAGTTGTTTGAAATGCCTCTTTATTATACTACAAACTTTTCAAAGATAGTTGTTTGAAATGTCCCGTCATTTTTTCGGCGTTGTTTGAATAGTCCCGTTGTTTGAAATGGCACAGTGTTTGAAATGGGAGGATCCCTGAGTAGTTTCTCTCTCTCTGACCTCGAAATGCCATCCGAAATCTCGTAAACCCATACGCATCACCTTCAAAATCGTCTCATCGGGTCAGTCTCCTCCTTGTTATTCGAACGGCTTTGTTGTGGCAGGGAGAGACGGCAGATGGATTCGTGTGTTCTATCCACCGGCTCACACTATTTGCATTCAACTTTTCCTCGCTCAGTAAACATCGGCTTTTATTGCCCCTCCTCTGTGTGTTTGTATCGAAACTCGTACGTAGCTCATGGCTTCACAATATATATCAGCTGATCGATTGGGAAGCTCGCGGAACACAGCGCTTATCACTTTGTCGTCATCTCTAGGGCCATACCGCCTAAAAATGAGCTTTTTTGGGAATAGTCGTGGTGCGAGAGAGAGGAAGAGAGAGAGAGAGAGAGAGAGAGAGAGAGAGAGAGAGAGAAGGAGAAAAGAGGATGCCAAGGTGTCATAAACCGTAAGTTACTTTCGCTACTCGCGAGGCGCGCGTAATGTGTTTACGTTGTTGTTATTGTCCGCACTCTCTCCCCTTCTCTCCGTTCGAATTTGGATTAGTCTCGTTCCGCCAATCACAAAACTCTCACTCGCAACACACTCACACAGTACAAATCGATCTAACCGACCTGAATCTCTGCTTTTTGTAGCCGTGCAGTTTTATCTCTTGTTACCTTATCACTCTGTTTCAGTTCAAAGCCACGAAACCGGACGGCACCAAATATGAGAAGATGATCGTGCAAGAGGCGAGTGGACTCTCTTTCTCTCTCTCTCTCTCTCTCTCTCTCTCTCTCTCTCTCTCGCATCTGTCTACCTCTCACTGTTTGTTGTATGTTGTTTCAATGTCTCTAAAGTGGATGCGCTAAGTGGATCATACGCACACGTATTGATCACCCCTCTCTCTCTCTCGCTCTCTCGTCTCCCGTTCCCTCTTGGCGACTTTGGCGTATGCACATTTTTTTCCGCTACGTTCCATAAGTTACTTGAAAACGTGTCACCATTTATATATTTGCTACTGTTCATTGCGAGATACATAGTGAACCTGCACCAAAAAGAGAAATACTACGATCTTATTATGAGTGGCTTCGTTATGCGCGTGTCATGCATGATCTTTTTTTGTTGCAGTTTTGACTTTATCCTTTCAGGTGTCTCTCGGCATGGGCTCTCGGGTGGGCACGGACCTCGGCGCCTACCCAATCGGGCAGCCCCTCTCCGTGCACCTCGGACAGGGACCTCCCAGGGTCGCCGGTGAGTCCCCCCCTCTTTCTCTCTCTCTCTCTCTCTCTCTCTCGCAGACAGTGTCATGTCACATCGCATACTTGGTGGCTTAGGTATGCTTGGCTGGATGTGGGTCAGTGTGAGCCGATAGACATCGCCGCGCCTCCCTTTTTTCTCGCGTGGCGCAGAGCCGTTGCGGTTTCGCGCGTTTCATCCGGCGTTTCATCCCTATTTATATATACAAAAGTATTGTGCTCGCCTATATGCCCGCGTGCGTTCGCCAATATGCCGTATAATTGTGGGCGGACTGGATTCGGCACACCTCATACACACCCCCCCTCTCTGCCTCATTGTATATGATCATTGTGACCCAAACCCTTTGCACACATCTATCATTACTCTACTTTACCACACACACACACACACACACACACACACGAACCTCCATATTTGGCGTGCTTGTGTGCGAAGTGAAGACAATTATAGTTTCAAGAACGTGTTCCGTCACCCCCATTCTTCCTCGTTTACTACTTTCGATCGAGATTGCTGGGCGCGATTCGCATAACATGTTGCCCTTCCGAAGCCGCCGATCGTGGATTATCGTGGGGGCGCGAGTTTGTCTATACTTGACTCACGCCATGTTTGCCCCGCGCCGTTTCTTGAGAACCGTGTGTTTGATTTCTCCAATTCCGGACACAGTGTATAAATGGCGCGCAATTGCATTCACAACCGCTTCTTAGAGCTGTGATTCACCGGCAATTTTACTGGCTCTTTTGCATTTTCACTTTCTGCCCGCCGGGCGCGCGATATGAGGGAATCAGTGAAATGTGACGATGCACATATGCGTCTACATTTCTCTTTTCGCGCTCCTCTACGTTCTCACCAGACGAATCATACAAGGTTACATCTGGTTATGGATGAATTACCAAATCTTCCAGCGATCGGCTCATTCTCCACGCAACAGCACCACGCTCACCAGCATTCGCACCAGTCCCACCTGTCGCAGGTACACTCGAATAATTATCGTAATCATTAATCAACTGTTGCAGGACACTTTCGCCATCGACCGCGTGTCACCCATCTCGGGACGCCACGAGACCGAGTTTCCAGGTGCGCTCCAATTTCGGGTGCAATATTTGTTTCTGTTTCACTTTCACGTCGCCATTCAATGTCGTTTTTTTTTTGCTGAGTCACGCGTTTGCCGCCGTTCCCCCTCTCCTTTTCTCGACTCCCGACCGCCACAGTTTACCTTTACCCACCCTTAGACAGTAATCAGTGTGGTTGTTTTGGCCGATCGCGTGTGTCCGCCGGCGTGATAACACCCACCACGCCATTTTCGCACGTTTGCAAGTGTCTTCATTCATCGATACCTGTCTATTATTGATTATATTCTGAGCTTCATGTCGTAAAACACATTTCCTTCATGCACGATAAATCCCGTACTTATTTTTCTGTCATTGGATTATTGAATTGTCTCTATGTGAAACAAATCTAAATTCTAAATCTAACTCCAACCTCTGCAGTCCGGATCGCGTACGTGGGCGGCGACCAGGTGATTCCGTATCGCGCGGTGCCCGTGGAGAGAACCTCGTCCACTCAACACATACCAGCTGGCCACGACCACCACCGCATCCGCCGCCACTCGCAGCACGGCTCTCTGATCACGGAGACCACCCACGAAGAGTACCGCGCGTATTCCACCCGGTGCGTTGCAATATCAGATAGGAAAACGAGTCAACAATACGTTTTCCGTACAATCGATACATCGACATGTGAGGCAGCAAAAGAGATTGTCATCAAAACGTTTCAGTAGAATCGGCGAGGACACGATGAGCAGTCAGGCGTCGGTCAGTGAGCTGGCGCGTCAGTTCGACCAGCAGGGACGGCGGTGGGTGGCAAACATTTGAAAACAGTTAAATAGACTGTTTCGAAGATGCTTAAGCCGCTTGCAAGATCGTCGAAAACAACATTTTTTGGCTGAAACAGCTATAACTAATAATCTTTATCTGGCGTGACACAATTTGCATGAATGAACGTAGCGATCAGGATCATGTTAAACCGATGTGCATTCTGTGCAGTGAGGAGTCGCGCGACGTGCGCTCCCGCTCCTCGTCCCGCCTAGCCACATCCCCGCCCGGAAGCACCCTCGTTCTGGTCAGCAAGAACAGTGGAGGTGAGAAAGATCACACTTAAAATCATTGAAAAAATCTAAGATGAGTAACATATAACTCATCTTCGATCATTCTATATCAGGTTTTAAAAAAAACAAGTATGAACAGACGTGAATCACGTGAATGTGCTGAAAAAAGGAATAAGATAAATTTGATTCACTGTCATTGTCAGACGTGTCTCTCGAGGACACGGGCGACGCTCGCGTGCGCCGCGTGCACCGCGCCGGCTACTCGCCCTCCGACCAGCGAGCTGTCCTCCAGACCACTATCGTCGACATCGACGGCGGACAGCAGTACCGGTGCGTTTTTAAAGATCCACCGATCCGATAACATAAGAAATCGACATCATGGTTTGAATTGAAACAAAGTGATGATATGTAGGGATGTCAAGTGGGCGGAGCTTTGATGGCACAAATATGCGGCATCTTCCCGCGCCAAACGGAATACACCATTCGACGCGCCGTAAAAAGTTGTATCTAGTAGTGCCTTCCTTTTGGCGCTGGACCGTGTCATAACCTATTATTTTTGACAAAAATTGATTTGATCCTATGAAAATGACGTCAAAAAGGGGCGTGGCTTAGCCTTTCTCTGTGAAGTTGTGTGCCGCGCGCGCCCTCAAACCGCGCGCTTTCGATGCGCGTAACGCGGAAAGGAAAGAAAACAACTAATTAAAATGATACTATTTCAAAACTACATATAATTTACTTCATTTTGATATACAGTAAGCACTTATCCGTAACACTTGAAAATTCCCCTTGACATCCCTAATGATATGCCGTTCTCTGTATGTTGTGCACATCGATTGAATTAAAAATTGAAAAAAGGCATGTATAGATGTGATTTTAATTGAAATAATGTAATACTATGCCGTTCTCTGAATGTATGTTTGTGTATACATACTAAAGTTCCAGCCGGTCGGACACGGATTTTGCGGACCAGATGTACCAGACGCGCGGCCGCTCCACCACGCCGAAATTTGTCGAGGAAACCATTCAGGTATGGCAACAAAAAATTCGTTAAGTGGTTCACTATCACACGTTGTATCTTTGACGTTCATCACGCATACGACAAGCATTTTTCGTCGCATGACACTTGAGAATTGCAAAATGGGAGCACGTTGAACTGTGACTCACGGTGTTTTTTTTTTCAGGTTCAAGAGGAGTACCGCTCGATCAAGACCTATGGTGGGGCGGGGGGACGCGGAGCCGAGACCGAGTACCGCAGCGGTGGGTATAACACATTCATAATAAAAAATAAATCTATCAAGTATCAAGGTTAAGAGTGATATTGTCTAAGTAATTTATCGATATTTAATTACTAAAATTACATTGTTTTGGTTACGAATAACAAATATTAACTGTTTCTAGAGCAAACGATGCGCGATGGATCGGGCGCGGTGACCCACCATCATATTGACAGCGGACGGGTGCGCGCCGGTGGAGTCGCCGGCGGCGACGACTCGCTCAGCACATCGGTGAGCCACACCTACATATACCACTCCGAATCATATCAAATCAAATACTTATCCGGATTCGCACCATGTACATATAGAATATCGCATGAGAAGTATGTATATCCTAGATTAACACTCCTGTGCATGCTCCCACCCCTCTCTTTTCAGCTGCCGTCGCCGCCGGTGCGTTCTGTGGTGGAGCAGTTCGAGCACCGCATCGAGGAGGTGGGCAGGCGGAGGCGCCCCTCCACCGAGCACTCGTCCGGCAGGAGCACCATGGAGCGGGATGTGCGCACCGAGACGCGCTCAGACGCGCGCGCCTACGAGCCGAGGGACGCGGGCGCGCGCACGTATACGGAGGTGCGCGAGGCGCTGCGGGCTGTGGAGCCGCGCGAGCCGGCGAGGGTGTACACGGAAACTCGCGAGGTGGAGGAGCTGGTGAGGACGACGCGTCCGCAGCCGGTGCCGCAGCCGGTGCCGCAGCCCGCGCCGCGCGACACAACACCCCGCACCACCACCACCACAACCACTCATGTGGACGAGCTGGTGTACACGACGCGCGTCGCCGACCGCATCAAGGAGGTGGAGGAGAAGGAGAAGAGCGCGTCGCCCGAGCCGCGCGAGGTGTACGTGCCGCGCGCGCCCAAGACTCCCGAGCCGGAGACGTACGTGCCCAAGCGGCCGGCAGCTCCGCCCGCTCCCGCGCATGCTCCTCGTGAAGTTTACATTCCTGCGCCAAAGGTTGAGCCCAAGGTCGAGCCCAGGGAGGTGTACATTCCCAAGGAGCCCAAACCCGAGCCTAAGCCCGAGCCCAGGGAGGTGTACATTCCCAAGGAGCCCAAACCCGAGCCTAAGCCCGAGCCCAGGGAGGTGTACATTCCCAAGGAGCCTAAACCCGAGCCCAAGCCCGAGCCGAAGATGGTCGAGATTCCCAAGGCTGTGGAGACACCTAGGAAGAACGAGCGCAGCACGTACGAGGAGAAGACCACTCGCTTCGACGCGTGGGAGGAGGTGACATCGTCGTGGGAGAAGCGCGACCGCGTGAGTGTTTCTTCCTTCTTCGCATGATTTCTTTTTCTTAAAACGTCCTCCTCGCATGTTCAACTGCGCATGGAAATGGCATAAACGCAAACACAGTCTCGCATGAGAAGCGGCGCCGACTCATCTCAACCCCCACAAACACACGCACACTCAGTTCCCATATCTGTGCAATGTCGGCGCGCGCTAGAGTCGGCAAACTTGTGAGTTTTCCCGAAATTTTACTATCTTCTCTCAACTCGTAAACGTGGCGCGAGGTATTTGTTGGTTATCAATCCACAAACAACCCCGCAATATAAGGCGTGGCGTCGAGCAGTTGGCGACTCATCTCTGATAGTATTATCACTATTATCAGGAACGCCCCGATCCCTGCGACCCCATAGTTTTTCAAACACTCCGCCTTTGTCTCTCGCTAGTGACAGCTCTTTTTGTTGAGTGTCTTGACAACCGCTTCGCAGATGACGAGTATTTCGTCCTCAATCATTCCATTATAGGAGAGGAAGGAGAAGGAGCAGCGCGAAGAAATGGAGAAGGCCAGGAAGACTGTGACGCCGCCGCCGCGCTCGCCGCCTCCCAAGTACACCGCCCCCAAGGTACGGTTTTATTGTTGTCACGAGTGCATTTAGCAGTTGAAGGCGTAGTCAGTCTCTTCGGAAACTGTTTTCGAAGTAGTTAAAGGAACATACCACTCTAAATATCGTACATAAACCACGATTAGCACTTGAAAAAACATGAAAATACTATCACTTTTCAAAAACAAACCATATATCAAAAATGAACAGAACATGCAGGAAACGCGTAGAAAATTTTTCGCATTCTGTGAATATAGTGTACTGAGGGGATAGTTTCTGCAGATGGAGTGGGCTTTAGGGTCGTAAGTCACACTCCATGCGCACATATTGTCCCCGCAGTACACTATGCGTATATTTTTGCAACGCGTTTTATGCATTTCCTGTTCATTTTTAATATATCTTATGTTCATGAAAAGTGATTGTATTTTCATTTTCCCGAACGTGGAATTCTTGGTTTATACACGAAATTTAGAGTGGTCTGTCCCTTTAAAAGTGGTTGATGGCATTTCAGAGGTAGGAATAATCGGAAAGCAAATTGGAAGGCACTTTGCAAGGCATTTCGGAGGTAGTTTGGAGGCGTTTTGGCAGTGGTTTGAAGAGACTGACCGCAACTTTGATGAGCACGTGTCAATTGACAGTCGTTTCAGTCGCCTACTCTGAAGAAGAGCACCGAGTTCGATTCGACGACCAAGTACGCTTCGTCGACGATTGACTCGGGAATCTCCTCGTCCAGGTATGTGTAAAACGTATTGTCGGGAAAAGTATGAGACCATGACATTTCCAAAAGATTATTCAAATATCATGTGGTACTACGGTAGAGAATTCTCTCACCACCTGCGTATCTCATTTTATAGCGCTCTCTCGCCGATTTGTATGACGCTCACTTCACTCTAGAGTTTTATCTATTTTTTCGCTCTCGCAAACGATAAACGATCAAAAATTTCGAAAGCACACGCCCCAGCATGGAAATGTTTTATCAGCGCAAATATGAGGCCCGGCTAGAAGTGAGCGGACGAAAAAGTCAGAGGGCTACGGTATTCACAAATACCATGATGTTTGTTAGCTGAGCAGTCGCCCGAAACGGAACAGTGAATCACAATATGAAAAAAGGACGGCGCCACATTGGTTGTCACAGAAAAAGGATGAAAGGAACGCGAATGAGACATTCCATGAATTTGCAGTTTCCGACATTTTTATCGCGCCCACTCGACACGCAAACAAATTGCCAATCGTCATTTCTGTCTGGGGGGAAACGGTACTCATGTATTGTTGAACTATTATGGAATGTGGCGGTGTGAGTCAGTGATAGCATATCACCGCCGCATTCCAATTTCCATAATAGTTTTGCGTGACTGGGAGGGGATCGTCGGAACACACCCAGAGCGATCGGTGATTTTATGGAAATTGCGTGGCGGCGGCGGCGTGGCGCGAGAGCCGATTTCGGCGGTTTATACCCCTCTCTCAGATTTGAGCCGTGTAAACTGGTCGGCTCAGCGAGTGGCGGCGATGCGGCCAGTGCCTCACTTTTCGCCCACTCCATATACACGCCACCACATAGTCGCTGTGCATTGATTGATAAGTCCCGAGTCCACGCATTCCATTCACATCACTCTCCTCTCTCCTATCAACTCATGACGCTCTCTCTGCGGATGCGATCGATATCCTCGAGAGCTTGAGCGCTCTTTACCTTTCGCATGTTTACATTTGCGTTGTATCAGTGTCCAACCAGTTGAGATAGCGATCTCTTTCAAGGCGCTGCATGCGCGCCGGCACCACGCGTGCGTCTGCGGTGCTGACGCATCGTCTGAGTAATTGGCCTCGCCCACGTCCTCTTTTGTGCTACACTTGAGAGCACCGCCTCCTTCCTTGCCTCTCTCTCTCACATTCACCGTTCCAAACCGTGTTACTGTCAAGTGGGCGTTCACTTGACATACAAATGCTGCCTCGATCGATTACCTTCAATCTTTTGATAATTTTTCTATCACTGTTTAGTGATTAGAATAGCGTCTCAGATAATGTGATAACTTCCGCGCGCGTCGTGTCTTATCTCTGATTAATGCGCACGGCTGGCATTTTTCGGGGCGGCGTCCGTTTCGGGACACTTTTTGTATCGCGGCGATGTCAGCATATAAGCAAAGTAGGCGGTGCCACATGCACACTCTATTACCAGTATTTGCCGGCGTTCGTGATTGTCATACACTGTGCCTCAACAACTCTCAACAACTCTTTTCAGAATGAGCGACCTTCCGGAGTATCGATCGAGCATTTCGGCTCGTCCGGCGTTTAACCGTACTCTCAACAACTTCAACACGTCCTCCTCCACTACCACCACCACCTATGGAGGCATCTGTGAGTAGCAGTAACCATTAATCATGCAGTAGACTACATCTCTAATATTGATAGATTGCGTTCCTTGTACACGATTGTGTACAAGATACCTTTCGGCACAGTTCACAAAAAGCATCGCTCTCAACCAGTTTCGAGTGTCGACAGCGAGCTGGAAACACAAATAGACAGGCGATGCGAGGGATACAAATACGCATGCATCCAACCTACAACAACAGTTATTCCCAAAACGTAAACAACAAAACAATTATCATTGGTTATTGTTTCAGCGGGCAACCGCGTGCTGAAGATCGTGAACGAGGTGGGATCGTCGGGCGTGTCTGCCATGTCTCCGTACGGACAGAACGCCGCGTCGACCATCCGCGACTCTCGCGAGCGCGAGAAGAAGGAGATGAGCGACCTCAACGACCGTCTCGCCAGCTACATCGAGAAGGTATGGGAACACTTGCACAAACAATATTTAAAAACACATGGAAACATTTCCTATACAAACAAGTCTCTTCTAGGTGCGCTTCCTGGAGGCGCAGAACCGTAAGCTGTCGAACGACCTGGACCTGCTGCGCTCCCGCTGGGGCAAGGACACGTCGTCGGTGCGCGCCATGTACGAGAGCGAGCTGACCGAGGCGAAGAAAGTGATCGACGACACGAACAAGACGCGCGAGGATCTGGAGCGCGAGATCCGCAAGCTCATGGAGGAGCTCGCCGAGTACCGCAGGAAGTGAGTGGAGTGAAAGTGAACAAGTTCGAGAATAGGGAGAGAGTAAGTCAAGATCACGCAGGCTGCTTTTATACAGCAAAATAAAGCATTACAAACGCTAGACTGACCAAAACACAGCAATCATCGCGTACCCATCGCAGGAACCTACCTATTATACGATCGTCTCTCAAACAAAGCATTGCAGGTACGAGGACGCGCTGCGCTCCCGCGAGGGAGACCGCGCGCGCATCGACGACCTGCTGCAGAAGCTGTCGGCGCTCGAGGCCGAGATCAACCTGCTGAAGCGCCGCGTCTCGAACCTCGAGGACGAGGTCACCCGCATCAAGAAGGAGAACCAGCGCCTCATGGGCGAGCTCCAGCGCTCGCGCAATGTGAGTTCTAAACGTGTAACGCACTATAGTCTGCGCCAGAGCAATGGTTTTCTCTACCTCGCTTGCAGTTCGAAATACGGTGCCATAATCGTCTGCCTTTTTGTTTAACTTATTGCGAACATTGAACTATGTGTACAATATTGTTCCAGGATCTGGACCAGGAGACGCTGAACCGCATCGACTACCAGAACCAGGTGCAGACGCTGCTCGAGGAGATCGACTTCATCAAGCGCGTCCAGGATCAGGTAGGGTTAGAAAACGTGAAAAAAGAAAAGATCGATCACAAATATTCTTTTTTCAGGAGATTCGCGACCTGCAGGCTCTCGCCTCTCGTGACACCACCCCCGAGAACCGCGAGTACTTCAAGAACGAGCTCGCGTCCGCCATCCGTGACATCCGTCAGGAGTACGACCAGGTGACGTCATTGAGCAAAAGTGGCGCCATAATAATGACGGCTTGTAGGTGTCGAGCGTGAACCGCACCGACATGGAGTCGTGGTACAAGCTCAAGGTGCAGGAGATCCAGACGCAGTCCACTCGCGTCAACATGGAGCAGGTAGTGTAGATTGATTGGTACAAATACCAAATGTGTCAGTTCCAGGGCTACGCCAAGGAGGAGGTGAAGCGTCTCCGCACCCAGCTCTCCGACCTGCGCGGAAAGCTCGCCGATCTCGAGGCGCGCAACTCGCTGCTCGAGAAGCAGACGCAGGAGCTCAACTACCAGCTGGAAGACGACCAGCGCTCGTACGAGGCCGCGCTCAACGATCGCGACGCGCAGATCCGCAAGATGCGCGAAGAGTGCCAGGCGCTGATGGTGGAGCTGCAGATGCTGCTCGACACCAAGCAGACGCTCGACGCCGAGATCGCCATCTACCGCAAGATGCTGGAGGGCGAGGAGAACCGCGCCGGACTCCGCCAGCTCGTCGAGCAGGTCGTCAAGACGCACGGCTTCTCCTCCTCCGAGGAGACCGAGTCGATGCGCGTCGTCAAGGGCGAGACCGCCTCGCGCACCTCCTTCCAGCGCTCCGCCAAGGGCAACGTCTCCATTCATGTGAGTTACATTATATGAAAAAAGTAGGTTCGACGAGAGTAACTATGTCATTGTAGGAGACGTCCGCGGATGGCAAGTTCGTTGTGCTGGAGAACACGCACCGCAGCCGCGAGGAGAACATTGGCGACTGGAAGCTCAAGCGCAAGATCGACGGAAAGAACGTAAGGTTTCACCTGGAGAACATTTACACCGACGTTATAGTGCCGCTGTCACTAACAACACGCGTTGCTTTTCGATCTTTTTAATAAACTCATCGTTTAGGAGATTGTCTACACCCTTCCCTCTGGCTTCGTGCTCCGCCCCGGAAAGAGCGTCAAAGTTCGTTTACTTAACTTTTTAGTGATCATCGATACAAACCACCATTTAGATCTTCGCGCGCGGGCACGGCTCGGCGAATCCGCCGGAGACTCTCGTCATGGACGAGGAGTCGTTCGGACAGGGCTCCAACGTGCACACCACCCTCTACAACGTCGCCGGCGAGGAGCGCGCCACGCACATTCAACGCGTCTCGCACAACTAAGCTCACTTTCCCCAAGAACATCCCCTTCCCCCTGCTTTGCCCCGTACTGGAGTGGCCAGCGCTCCTCCGGTATGAGGACGCTCCCTATTCCCGCCGCGCTCATTTTGACGATTGTAAGGTCATAACGGCCCCCCTCCCTTCTCTTTTCCCCAAATAATCCTGCCCGCTCCAGTGTGTCACACTTACAAAGCTTAACTGCCGCCCAGTGTCCCTCATTTCTCATATTGCTCTTCCCTACCCCTCAGTTCACTTACGCTAACACCAGACAGCCTTATATTGCTTTATAGTCTCAATATATATTATACAAGTGTATGAAATTATCATTATAATATTCACAGAGCATATGAATATCAACAATCACACCACACGCATATCGTATAAATTTATTAGTCAATCAGTGTTTGACTGAGTGACACATGGGTGACTCGACCCACTGGTTACATTAGATACATAGCCGCAAGAAGACGAAGAGTGATCGTTTGGTTGGGTCTGTGTCCCTGGAGATGGTCAGGTTTTTCAAATATCTGAAAATGTAAGGACAATGACTTGGCATGTAAACTGTCGCGACGATCGCGACAGGTGCGAGCAAGTCCGTGTGCTAAGACGAGCTCGCCTTGGAGAGAAGAAGGTAGCATCATGAAGCAGGCCGCACTCGCTCTCCCGCTGACTCACTGGAAGAAAAAGAGCGGGCTGCCTGATGCTGGTTGCCTTCCCATTTATCTCATCAGTAAGGTGCGGCTACTGTTGTTGCTCACAAATAACGTCCCGATGTTTCAGTTTACTGCCCCGCCCAGATCAAGCGGGAGACGAAACAAGCGACCAAAAAAGAGCTGCGAGAGCATGCTCCTCCGCTCACCACTTGTTATGTTGTCATATTTGCACTCTACACGCTAGTGTGTCAACCGCCACCCGTAATATTGAAGTAACAAAATGTTTGAAGATATCGTTTTTTATATGGAATGACAAAGAAATTCGACATCATATTATCGAATTTATTGTGAATATCCTCCCATGACGCATTAACATTTGCTCTTTTGAATTTCGACATGGATGAAGATCGAGTTTGTGTCTACATTTGCTCGTTGAAAGTAGAAAATGAGCTCTCTTTGGATAGCGTTGTCGACTGGGTGGTGTCGAGAAAAGCGTCGAGGTCCGCTTGAAAACGTACCGACAGTATGCCAGAAACTAGACAACCGCCTCTATCATGACACATGTTGTAAACCGCAAAAACAATCGACTCGTGTTGAATGAGCTTTGGTTATCAATCACAGAATTCTGAGACTCTGCTTAGTTTTTCAACACAGTCGGGAATCGAACCCGCGTCGCCCATCGCAAGAGGCGAGCGCATTAACATTTGGCCACGAGACAACTGGAAGGAGACTGTAAAATCGCGCGGAAATACTGATATTGTTCATAGTATACAAATATGCCTTGAAAATATAAGAGTACTGTGATGTTGTGCCATTTCGCGATCATCACGCATATCATTCGGATATGCCCCGCGGCCGGCCCCTCTCCTTCTTCTCCAATACAACCTCCTCTAATCTTGCTGCTGTCGGCAATAGGAGGCGATACATGTCACCATATCGCAGCTGGTATAAGTATAGGTGATCAGAAACAGTGATCATCCATTGCACCATGCTTTATCCCCTTCGCTACTCGCAGATTCTCGTGTCCGAAAACACGGATTGACGATTAGTTCTATCTCTTTCCTCACTCTCTCTTTTTTATCCCCCCCCCTCTCTTTTCAGGTGGACCTCCCAGCTGGACCCGTCGATCTCGTGCTTGTTCCGCACCGTCGGCTCTCCGGATGCGATCCACGTCGAGGCCGTGTACGTGGGCTGCGTCCAGCACCCGCTGGAGGAACACACAACGTTTTTTTCTCTCCTATTCGTCTCTTCCGGCTGCTGTTCTTCTGTCGGTGACGCACTGGATGTGTGATCCGGATTCGCGCGCGCACGCCGCCACCCACTGCTGCGACTACGCGACTCGCACACGACGAGCTCTTTGCCTCGCTCGACAGAGTAAGTCTCTTCTTTTACCCGATTCCCAATATACCAAGTTCTACTTGTCCCTAAGTATAATTTTCTTCTCTTACACCACACAATATGACGAGAGAAAACTTTTATTTCTATATCCATTAGGCGTTTTTTTGCAGAGCACCTAGTTCGTTTCGACGTTCGGCATGAGCGGACTGGCTGTGTCGGAGCCGGCTGCTCTTCCGCGGAGGGCTCCCCTCGCTCCCGCCTACCCCCCGCCGTTCCCCTACATGCCCTCTCTGCTCGTGCCCCTGTCCCTCCTCCCTGTCTTCCCGCCATGCCGGACGCGGCCCTCGTTCATTGTCGAGGCCGCCGATAGAGTCGCGTGTCATATTTGCATAGTTAAAAGTTTATCTCGAAAGGAGGTACATATCACACAACTCATGTTCATTTCCTCCGCCTCGATAGAATTCATTACTTCGAAAAGAGGCACATATCACACATTTATAGATAAATTCCGGGTACAATGTGGTACCGTACCGTACTCACGCCCACTCATTCTCAAGCCACGCCCACTCGAAAGAGACGCTACGTTAAGATTTTGGCGCCAAAAAAACGCAAGAGGATAATAGAGAATACGAATAATGCGCATTAATTATCCTGTGATGTGTTATCTTGTGATGAACAATATGCGTTTTTTTTTAATTCCTCCACATTGATAGAATTCTCATCTGGTCAATTTCCCGGTACAGTGTAGTACCGTACCGTACTCACGCTCACTCATTCTCAAGCCACGCCCACTCGAAAGAGACGCTACGTTAAGATTTTGGCGCCAAAAAAACGCAAGAGGATAATAGAGAATACGAATAATGCTCATTAATTATCTTGTCATGTGTAATACCATTATGCTTTGTGTATTCCTACGCATTGATAACATTCTTATCTAGATTTTTTTTCCGTATGAATTAGTTTTCAGTGATGGTAAGTGTGTATCATTATACGAATCGATTGAAAACGAGAGGCTTCGCTCCGATATTCCATAATATTCACTTAGCCCGTGAGTTTCGCTAGTAAGTATTTACACATACATACATACATACATACATACATACATACATACATACATACATACATACATACATACATACATACATACATACATACATACATACATACATACATACATACATACATACATACATACATACATACATACATACATACATACATACATACATACATACATACATACATACATACATACATACATACATACATACATACATACATACATACATACATACATACATACATACATACATACATACATACATACATACATACATACATACATACATACATACATACATACATACATACATACATACATACATACATACATACATACATACATACATACATACATACATACATACATACATACATACATACATACATACATACATACATACATACATACATACATACATACATTAACTTCAAAAATACAAATTGGTTTACTCCTAGAGCTTCAAAGTTGTGGAATTCTTTGCCTTCAAAACTTTCTGAAATCGCAACAGTGGATGCGTTGAAAATACTGCTTTCAAAAATAGATTTTTCCGAGTTTGGTCCCCCACCATCGTTTCTTTGTATGCGTTAACATTATGTTATATAGTATTGTTCTATCAATGTGTTTGTATATTCCCTTCCCCCCATCCCCCATATGTTATAAAACAGCAATGTTGTAACTATATATGTCCGGTAGGAGCCCCCCATAAGTAGCTAGATGTTTGATACAGATAGCCTAGGGTCAGCTCAATATTTGCCACGCTGTACATTTCCTGTTGTGTTATTGTGTCTCTATAATCTCTTGGCAGATAAAGATTATTATACATACATACATACATACATACATACATACATACATACATACATACATACATACATACATACATACATACATACATACATACATACATACATACATACATACATACATACATACATACATACATACATACATACATACATACATACATACATACATACATACATACATACATACATACATACATACATACATACATACATACATACATACATACATACATACATACATACATACATACATACATACATACATACATACATACATACATACATACATACATACATACATACATACATACATACATACATACATACATACATACATACATACATACATACATACATACATACATACATACATATACATACATATACATATACATATACATCATTGCAGTGAAGTCCGAACTTATTATATATAACGTTCAAATGGTACTCCTAATGACTGTTTGTTGCACTTTGTTTTTGCTGAAAGTCCCCGGTCGCTATACCCAACGAAGATCGTTGCAAACAGCTTTTTTCGGCTACCGTCAACCGTCTCTCGATCATAGAGTGAGAATGGTATCATATAAAACATATACTATTATTGTTTTAGATTATCATGGGACTTGTTTGTCTCTCGTGCTTTTTCAATTGGATACCGCTCGGAGTAAACTATTTGAACATGAAGATAACAGGTTTTCACACGAATACTCTACTTTTTGATAGCAGGTAATAATTTTTCTATTTGCACAGTGCATTTTTCGCAATACGGGATTTCTTTTAGATTCATACACACCATGGAAGCGATTGAACAAATTATTGAGAGTTCTATGCAAATGTCGTTTCTGTACAGTTTAAATATGTTCATCGATCGATTTTCGAAATACGAATCTACTGTCAACGATTATTCTCAGAAAAACATAAAAACATATAGATACAGGTAATTATCATTTTTGATACATAAACTATTACTTGGTTTCAGATATACTAAGAAAGACACAGATCGTGATAAGAACGTGTTTTTCTTTGTGTTCTCTTTCGCCGTTCTTTGCAACGTACTTTATCCGTTTTGCATTCGTTTCGAGAAACTGCTTGAGCTTATCCGATGGTGGACCTTTGTTTTTGTTCTCGTCTACATATTAACCAAGGTTTGCCTATAGTAAAGAAGACAATGAAGTTTTTGGTTTTAGACATTCTTCATTAAAACTGAGTTGATAGTATTCTTCTTTTTACAAGGTGTACTGATCGTATTCATTATTATCGAAATCATCTTCGCAGGTATGTTGCGGCTGTCAATGTTTATTATGATCATGTTTTTGAGTCGGCTACGTTAATTGTTATTTGGAACAAAACCCGGATATGAATAATTATTACTTTAATTATCTGGCGGGATCGACTACGTCAATGATGATTGCGATTGTGAGTAAAAATATTCTATGGTTGATTATCTTTTAATCTTTTTTAGACAATGATGATTGCTACAATGAACCCAATCGACGAAATGATAGATTTGTACAAAAATCGGAAGACATCTCTCGACTCAATTGGAATAGGCAGAATTGCACTGGGCCCTGCGCCAGCACACTCCTCTTGTGCCCGCGTCCGTCCATCGTCCGCAGTCATTAACAACTGATGTAGAGGAACTATTTCGATTGCGAAATTGTTTACATAACTATGTTTGTGTCGTTTTGCTGCATATTGTGTTACATATGTATGCGAAGAGATCGCTTTCCACGTCAACGTATTCGAATCGCTCAACTATGACTTCTTATCGAACAGAGAGAAGACATAACTTCTGTGTTGTTTTTTGTATATGGTTTGGGTTTGTGTATGAGGCTGCAGATCAGAAAATCATTTGATATATACGGCCTTTTTTGCGAGCAAGAAGAGAACGAGGAAAAAGATGAGTGTTCAAAACAAAACATGACGAGTGTGCCAATCAGATCAAATAACATGCAAACGAGAGGAAGAGATTTGAAGTGAAGAGCAGCACATCGATTGAAATGGAATTCTTGCATCGAAGTGATTTGACGGAATATGCATGACCTACATGACTTCAAGACTGACCGTTTTTACTTAGCGGTATATCCGTCTATCTTAGTCGCTGACGGAGCAGTCGCAATTTGAACAGTTCGAGTCCTCTCACAGTTCACTCGCAGCGGCCAGCAGTGTTGCATGTGAGTCAAGTCGCCTCCCTCCAGGCGGCAGCGTACTTGACGACGTTATCCGGGCAGTAGTCGGGACGGCCTCTCGCCAAACAGTCTCACGCGAGACAGTCCACGTTTAACTTGCCAAAAACTTTCTAATCGACGTCTTCAGTCCAATCAGAACAGTGATCGTACATATTTTGAATATGATCTTAATATATTTTTCTACATCTTCTTCAAATTTACCATAACGATATATTATCTCATACATTCGGTAGGAGTGACTTTAGGAAGAAACAAATATTTTTCAATGTTCAGAAAGCTTCGGCACCTTCTTTTTTTCATTTTCTTGAAATCTGTGTTCATCTCTCTGCGATGCGCTCCGATCAGTATGTCGACAGAGGACAGAAAAGCAACGCAAAAGCTTCTGGAGATATTGGGAATTGAACCCCAGCCCTCTCCCATGCTAAGGGAGCGCTCTACCACTGAACTATACCCATACGTTCATCTCTCTGCGTTGCGCTCCGATCAGTAAGTCGACAGAGGACAGAAATGAAACGCAAAAGATTCTGGAGATATGGGGAATTGAACCCCAGCCCTCTCCAATGCTAAGGGAGCGCTCTACCACTGAACTATAAACCCATATGTTCATCTATCTGCGATGCGCTCCGATCAGTAAGTCGACAGAGGACAGAAATGAAACGCAAAAGATTCTGGAGGTATGGGGAATTGAACCCCAGCCCTCTCCAATGATAAGGGAGCGCTCTACCACTGAGCTATAATCATACGTTGATCTCTCTGCGTTGCGCTCCGATCAGTATGTCGATAGAGGACGGGGAAGAAACGCAAAAGATTCTGGAGGTATGGGGAATTGAACCCCCGCCCTCTCCCATGCTAAGGGAGCGCTCTACCACTGAGCTATAATCATACGTTGATCTCTCTGCGTTGCGCTCCGATCAGTATGTCGATAGAGGACGGGGAAGAAACGCAAAAGATTCTGGAGGTATGGGGAATTGAACCCAGCCCTCTCCAATGATAAGGTAGCGCTCTACCACTGAGCTATACCCATACGTTCATCTCTCTGCGTTGCGCTCCGATCAGTATGGCGATAGAGGACGGGGGAGAAACGCAAAAGATTCTGGAGGTATGGGTAATTGAACCCCAGCCCGCTCCAATGATAAGGTAGCGCTCTACCACTGAGCTATACCCATACGTTCATCCCTTTGCGATGCGCTCCGATCAGTATGTCGACAGAGGACAGAAAAGAAACGCAAAAGATTCTGGAGGTATGGGGAATTGAACCCCAGCCCTCTCCAATGATAAGGGAGCGCTCTACCACTGAACTATACCCATACGTTCATCTCTCTGCGTTGCGCTCCGATCAGTATGTCGATAGAGGACGGGAGAGAAACGCAAAAGATTCTGGTGGTATGGGGAATTGAACCCCAGCCCTCTCCGATGATAAGGTAGCGCTCTACCACTGAGCTATACCCATGCGTTCATCTCTCTGCGATGCGCTCCGAACAGTATGTCGACAGAGGACAGAAAAGAAACACAAAAGATTCTGGAGGTATGGGGAATTGAACCCCAGCCCTCTCCGATGATAAGGTAGCGCTCTACCACTGAGCTATACCCATGCGTTCATCTCTCTGCGATGCGCTCCGAACAGTATGTCGACAGAGGACAGAAAAGAAACGCAAAAGATTCTGGTGGTATGGGGAATTGAACCCCAGCCCTCTCCGATGATAAGGTAGCGCTCTACCACTGAGCTATACCCATGCGTTCATCTCTCTGCGATGCGCTCCGAACAGTATGTCGACAGAGGACAGAAAAGAAACGCAAAAGATTTTGGAGGTATGGGGAATCGAACCCCAGCCCTCTCTCATGCTAAAGGAGCGCTCTACCACTGAACTAAACCCCCATATAATATTATTCTGGGAGATAGTTTGCCAAATTACGGTAGAAAATCGATCTACCCTCTAGTCGCATTCGATCTACCTTCTAGTCGTGAGGAGACCCAAGCGCGCGCTTTCAAACGATAATATCGATCAAAGAAGCCGGCATGCGAATCAAAGAGGCCGCGCGACACTCGACCATTTGCTCGCGCTGTCTGACCTCTCTCGCTCGCAACTGTTTCGTCAACTGACCCCGGCTGGCAATAACAGAAACTATCCTCCAGGCGAAGACTATATGTTCATCTCTCTGCGATGCGCTCCGATCAGTATGTCGATAGAGGACGGGAGAGAAACGCAAAAGATTCTGGAGGTATGGGGAATTGAACCCCCGCACTCTCCCATGCTAAGGGAGCGCTCTACCACTGAGCTATATCCCCATTTGTTCATCTCTCTGCGATGCGCTCCGATCAGTTTCAGTATGTCGATAGAGGACGGGAGAAAAACGCAAAAAATTCTGGAGGTATGGGGAATTGAACCCCAGCCCTCTCCCATGCTAAGGGAGCGCTCTACCTCTGAGCTATACCCCCACATTTTCATCGCTCTGCAAATCAGTATGTCGACAGAGGACGGGAGAGAAACGCAAAAGAGCGAAATTGCAAAAGAACGAAGTAGAGTTTTTGATGACGTTCAAAGTTGTAACAGAGACCATTTAGTTAGTTTTCAGTTATGTAAACGACACTTCGTTTTTTTTTATTGCAACACTGTAAGTCTTTAGCGGATCCGAACCCGCATGCTCCAACATGAAAGACAACAGCTTTATCCACTACACCAAACGGTCCACACTCAACGTCGCACACGCCTACGCGGGGAACGAGGGATACGAGAGTTTTGCATAAGCAACACGGATATGAATAGGACAAAAGTCATATTTCCGACAAAAATGGAAGATTGGACTTCCTCGTTCACATCCTTGGCAAGTACAACGTGGATGAGAGTGAATATGAAGGCGGCAATATCTGTAAGAAAAATCAGAATCAAAAAATTACAATGTGACTTATACCTTCTTTCGACAGAAGATGCTTGAGGTAACTGTCCTTGGACAACAGACGCATATAAACCTTGAAAAGTGACTCGATGATAAACGGGATGGCAGTGAAGAATGCTGAGGCAAAAATTTATAAAAATCGTTTTTTGTAGAAAAATACCTCCGTTAAAGGGCCAGGCCACTTGGCAGACGAGCTCGATCCACGCTGCTCCGACAGCCACTCCGTAGACTGAATTGGAGCTTATGGCAACTTCCCGGAAAATCCCTCACCTTCTCGTCAGATTTAGTTTTGAATGTGCGTCTGATGGCAACAGGGACTTTGCCCAGAGAGTCAGGAATAGAGACGGAGAAGTTCACTATTGCGATGGCAATCGGGATGGTGACTGATATAAATGTATTTGTATCCAATTTCTGATCACTTTACCTTCCTTGTCCAGGTTCCATTGAAGGAATATTCCTGGGTAGTCGAGAGTGCCGTGGATCAAGAGCGCTCCCAAGGTTCGCAGAAGAGCACAGACGATCTTCAACGCAATCTATGAAACACCACGAAAACTATGTATTCATACTAACAAGCGACATATTGAACTCACGTAAAAGATCGTTCTTCTTCAGTCTCTTCGACAGCATGACCGTCCTGTGTGTCAGCATGCACAACGCCTCGGCCAAGTGCAGAAAACAGTAAATAGCTGCACCGGATACAATCAACTGTATCATACCACGTACGAGGTGTAGCCCGGGGACACAACCACCAGCCGACCATCCAGCCATGGCTGGTCGACACATTCCCGCCAGAAACTCCGAGTCCCATAGCGACATCTTTCTGGCTTGGACCATTTTGACCCTGCCCGTGGCACCAAATCAATTCAAATATCAAATATCTCCTTGGGCCTCAGTGACCGATACTGCCACCAGCTTCATTTTAAATGAAGCCCAATGTCCCACAAACAACACAGAGTATAGACATCGAAACGGCGTAATAATATAATAATATTTTATCCATTAAGACAGACTAGCGGCCTGCGGCCGCTAGGTGAGCTTCAGAACAAGTCAAACATATGAGTATAGATTATAGACGATGGCCAATTTCTTTACAAAAACTCTTTGCCATAATTCATCTTTTAAAACGGCTACAATATTATCTCAAACAAGCGTAGACAAAACAGTCAGTCAATTCAGGTGCATATATTGTTTACAAACTTGTTTACTTCAAACAACAAATATGGACTCACTACTCGGTTTAGTAGACATTAGATACCTTTAGAATAAAATTTGGAGTTGTTTACTTGATTGTTTACTCGACTTGTTTACCAAACATTTTGTAGTTGTTTACTTGTTACCTGTACCGAGTATCAAGTTTGTATCTACAATAGGAGCTGAGCTATGCACATGACCATATTTGGAATATGCAAATGATGTATAATTAGATAAATTGTATACTAAACAATAAGTATTCCAGCACTTGTACCTATACAAAGTATAAAAGTCGTAGCTGTAATAGGAGCTGAGATATGACCTAATTTGAATATGCAAAAGAGGTATAATACTATGGCAACTGTCGTGGTAGTGGGTACTGGTGTAGTTGAGACACAGACTCCCTCTCTCTCTCCCTCCTTCTCTCTCTCCTTCCCCCCCCTCTCTCTCTCTGACTTGTGTCGTCTTTGTCTTGTGCGATGAGAAGAGACCGCGTGTGAGGAGAAGTAGGAGGGAGAAATCGCAACCGTCGTGGTAGTGGGTACTGATGTAGTTGAGACACAGACTTTCTCTCTCTCCCTCCTTCCCTCTCTCCTTCCCCCCCCTCCCTCTCTCTCTCTTTTTGACTTGTGTCGTCTTTGTCTTGTGCGATGAGAAGAGACCGCGTTTGAGGAGAAGGAGAAGGGAGAAATGGCAACCGTCGTGGTAGTGGGTACTGGTGTAGTTGAGACACAGACTCCCTCTCTCTCTCTCCCTCCTTCCCTCTCTCCTTCCCCCCCCCCTCCCTCTCTCTCTCTTTTTGACTTGTGTCGTCTTTGTCTTGTGCGATGAGAAGAGACCGCGTTTGAGGAGAAGGAGAAGGGAGAAATGGCAACCGTCGTGGTAGTGGGTACTGGTGTAGTTGAGACACAGACTCCCTCTCTCTCTCTTCCTCCTTCCCTCTCTCCTTCCCCCCTCTCTCTCTCTCTGACTTGTGTCGTCTTTGTCTTGTGCGATGAGAAGAGACCGCGTTTGAGGAGAAGGAGAAGGGAGAAATGGCAACCGTCGTGGTAGTGGGTACTGGTGTAGTTGAGACACAGACTCCCTCTCTCTCTCTTCCTCCTTCCCTCTCTCCTTCCCCCCCTCTCTCTCTCTCTGACTTGTGTCGTCTTTGTCTTGTGCGATGAGAAGAGACCGCGTGTGAGGAGAAGGAGGAGGGAGAAATGGCAACCGTCGTGGTAGTGGGTACTGGTGTAGTTGAGACACAGACTCCCTCTCTCTATTCTTCCTTTTCTCTCTCCTTCCCTCCTCTCTCTCTCTCTCTCTCTCTCTCTCTCTCTCTCTCTCTCTGACTTGTGTCGTCTTCGTCTTGTGCGATGAGAAGAGACCGCGTGTGAGGAGAAGGAGGATGGAGAAATGGCAACCGTCGTGGTAGTGGGTACTGGTGTAGTTGAGACACAGACTCCCTCTCTCTCTCCCTCCTTCCCTCTCTCCTTCCCTCCCCCCCCCCCCCCCCTCTCTCTCTCTCTCTCTCTCTCTCTCTGACTTGTGTCGTCTTCGTTTTGTGCGATGAGAAGAGACCGCGTGTGAGGAGAAGGAGGAGGGAGAAATGGCAACCGTCGTGGTAGTGGGTACTGGTGTAGTTGAGACACAGACTCCCTCTCTCTCTCTCTCTTCCTCCTTCCCTCTCTCCTTCTCCCCCCCCCTTTCTCTTTCTCTCTGACTTGTGTCGTCTTCGTCTTGTGCGATGAGAAGAGACCGCGTGTGAGGAGAAGGAGGAGGGAGAAATGGCAACCGTCGTGGTAGTGGGTACTGGTGCAGTTGAGACACAGACTCCCTCTCTCTCTCGTCCTCCTTCCCTCTCTCCTCCCCCCCTCTCTCTCTCTCTCTCTGACTTGTGTCGTCTTCGTCTTGTGCGATGAGAAGAGACCGCATGTGAGGAGAAGGAGGAGAGAGAAATGGCAACCGTCGTGGTAGTGGGTACTGGTGTAGTTGAGACACAGACTCCCTCTCTCTCTCTCTTCCTCCTTCCCTCTCTCCTTCTCCCCCCCCCCCCCTCTCTTTCTCTCTGACTTGTGTCGTCTTCGTCTTGTGCGATGAGAAGAGACCGCGTGTGAGGAGAAGGAGGACGGAGAAATGGCAACCGTCGTGGTAGTGGGTACTGGTGTAGTTGAGACACAGACTCCCTCTCTCTTTCTTCCTCCTTCCCTCTCTCCTTCTCCCCCCCCCCTCTCTCTTTCTTTCTGACTTGTGTCGTCTTCGTCTTGTGCGATGAGAAGAGACCGCGTGTGAGGAGAAGGAGGAGGGAGAAATGGCAACCGTCGTGGTAGTGGGTACTGGTGTAGTTGAGACACAGACTCCCTCTCTCTCTCCCTCCTTCCCTCTCTCCTTCCCCCCCCCTCTCTCTCTCTGACTTGTGTCGTCTTCGTGATGAGAGAATAGGAAACAGCTGCACTCTCTCCCCCTCTTTTTCTTTCTCTCCCTCTTTCTCTCTATCTTACACTAACTCTTCTTCCCTCTCTTCCCCTGTAGGTAACAATCTGCAGATAATAGAAGCTGAGATATGAACATGACCTTATTAGGGATATTCAAATGAGGTCTAATTAGATATATACAAAACATTTTGTACTCCAGTACGTTGTACTTATGTATATCAAGTACCAAGAATGTAGTTATAATAGGAGCTGAGATATGAACAAGACCTTATTTGGGATATTCAAATGAGGTTTAATTAAATATGTTGAATACCAAACAGTTTGTACCCAATTACTTTGTACTTATTCCAAGTATCAAGATTGTAGCTATACAATGAGCTGAGCTATAAACATGACCTTATTTGGGACATGCAAATGAGGTTTAATTAAATAAGTTGTATACCAAACAGTTTGTACTCGAGTACCTTGTACTTTTACCAAGTCTCAAGATTGTAGCTATAATAGGAGCCGAGATATGAACATGACCTTATTTGGGATATTCAAATGAGGTGATTTAGAACGATAAATTTATCTAAAAAAATATCACTTGTTTACTTGTTACCTGTACGAAGAATGAACCTTCTACCTTGAAAAATAACCGAGTTATGAATTTTTAAATGTTTCTGAATATTTGAAATGTGAAATTTTGGAAATTGATTAAATTTCAAAAATTAGTTAAAAATCTGAGTTAATTCATGAACGAAGGTATTACGGTAGTGATAATTAAATGACAAAATGCAGGTATCAACTCTCACTGAGACGAAAGTTACAGACCAGTCGCCGAGAGGGTATTTTGCAAACCTAATTTGCATATATGCAAATGAGGTGAGAAAAATCGGTGACCGACTGGGGGCCTATGCTAGTCTACCCCTAAGAGATGAACTGTCAGGACCTAAAGAGTAAAGAGTTGTTAGAGACTTATGAAATTCATTTCAGAGTTGTTTGCAAAATTGTTTACTTGTTAACGTCACTTGTAAACAACAAATATGAACTCAGTACTTGGTCTAGTACACTTTAGATACCTTTTAAATGAATATTTGAGTTGTTTACTTATTTGTTTACTTGTTTACTTGACTTGTTTACGTAATGTTTTAGACTTGTTTGTTTGTTACCTGTACCAAGTATCGAGATTGGCGCTATAATAGAAACTGAGATATAAACATGACCTTATTTGGGACATGCAAATGAGGTTTAATTAAATAAGTTATATACGAAACAGTTTGTACTCAAGTACTTTGTACTTATACCAACTATCAAGATTGTAGCTATAATAGGAGCTGAGATATAAACTATAAACATGCCCTTATTTGGAATATGCAAATGAGGTTTAATCAAATAAGTTGTATACCAAACAGTTTGTACTGAAGCACTTTGTACTTGTACCAAGTGCGAAGATTGTAGCTATAATAAGAAATGAGAAATGAATGTGACCTTATTTGGAGTATGCAAATGAGGTGAGAACAAGCGGTGACCATTCTCGGGCCTGGGCTAGTCTATGCCTAAGAGATGAACGCCCAGGACCTAAAGAGTAAAGTGTTATGCGTCCGGACAAACACTGACCTAAGCAAATTTATATGTCCAACCCAGGCGAATCGCATTGACAACATAAAATTAAACTAAAATTAAATTTGTTACACTACGAGGATGCTTCACACATGAAAATGCCTGTGAACAATGACAATGGAGGGGCTGCAGTAGAGTACTAGATGTTATGGTTCTAGAAAACCAGTAATGAGAATCCACGATGACGGTGTGTCTTCTGGCTAGCGGCTGACAACGTGTTAGGGTGGTCAGCCAACCCACCGCGATAGCGGAACATCTTTCGGCCCGCTGGCGGCATTGAACCAGCGACCCGATTGAAAGCCGCGCACACATCCACTGCGCTACCGCCGCGCACATGGGAGAACAACAACAGTTATGATGAATGAGTGTTTAACATCAATCCGTTTCCTTCCCAGTGAGACAAAGCGAATACTGTGAAAGCCACCTCCAGAAACATTGCGTATGTGAGATAAAAAAAAAGTGAGAAGACAAGCGGAAGGAGCTCCAGGGCAACAGGGACCTAGACATTTTCAATGTGAGTCGATTCGCATGTTGTATTTGTTTCCTAGAATCGTTCTCCGTATTATTGAACGAATCAGCCAATAGGACTACTTTTGACTAGGATTGATTGATGTATGTATGTGTTTCTTATAACCAACACTAATATAAAAGAATGAGTACTTTGACTTTGGATTGATTGATTGATTGATTCGTTTCTTTTAGCCTGCACTAAGATGTGAGTTGGAACGTTGGAACTGATTAATTTGGAATGATTGTTTGACGAATCTGTTTTTATAACCGTCTTCTTGCTCAATTGAGTGAATGGGAATTGACTACTTGATTGATAGCCTGACTGTTATATCTAAGACCATCTTTGCTCCTTGCCGTTGCAGGTCCCGGGACTCATATATTTACACATCAGACTTAAAACTAGCGAAAAGGCCACTCTCCCTCCTACGAGCAAAAAAAAACTCTTACAAATATCTGTTATGTTTAAATAAATTCTGAACAAACACAGCACACACACGCATAGGAAATGGTAACAACAGGACAACAACGTCAAAAACAATTTCTACTGTTAGTCAGAAGAGAAAAAAAAACAGGACATATGACTATTGTAATAATGTGGAACAGACGACGCTCTTAGGGACGCTCCTCCTCCTCCTCCCCCTCCTTCTTCCTTCCAGAATCCAAGGTCATCTTTGCACAGCGCGAGCGGGTGAGCATCTTAGAGGAATGGTAACGCGAACACTATTACATCTACCGTATCACGCACCGTACTCTTCGTGCCTTCCTGCTCCTTCTCCTTCTCCTTCCGTGCCCTCTCTGCACTCCTCCACACCCTCTTCTGCTCCTTCTCCTTCTCCTTGAATGCCTCGCGTTCCTCCGGAGACAGAAGAGCCTGGAAGACAGACACATAAATTTCATACTACGCGATAACAGCCAAAACCGTTACATTACCATAATCCTAAATACAATTTGAAACATGGTTGCTCTACCGTACATTTTCAGTAAAATCTCACCAGCCTCTTCCTCTTGTATGTCCTGTCCCTCTCTCGTTTCGTCCAAACAGAGAGACGAGCCTTGAAAAATGTATGAATCTATATCGATATCCATCTATTTCAATCGATATCGATCGATAACACTGACCTTGGGCTTCTTCTTTCCCTCGCCACTCTTTCCTTCATTCAGCGTCTTTTTGTAAGCAGCGAGAGCCGACCTGAGAGCCTGAAAAGATGAGAAGGTTAAAGGAAGATAGATAGACAAAGGGAGGAAGGGAAGAGATAGAGATAGAGAAATGGAGAGAAAAAGAGAGATTTCCACCTTGGGATTGAGCACAAATCCATGCTGAACACATGCCAGGAACACAGCAGGAACGCTGGCTCGCGCTCCTTTCACTCGTCCTGCTCCGCATCCAGAATCGCATCGATGCGCTCCGATTGGGCCGCACTACAATATATATCCTTCTCTACTTCCTCCCTACTCCTCTCTCTCCTCTCTCTCAACTTACGTCGCTGGATAGACCGAGCCGCCCGACCTCATAATGACCTGAATCAGAGCGAATAGAGAACGATAATATGGAGAGATGGGGGGAGAGACAGACAGGGAAATAGAGAGAGAGAGACAGAGACAGAGAAACAAAGAGATGGCACCTGACGCAGCTTCTTGTAGAAGGTAGTGGTGGCCGTTCTCGAATAGGCCGGCAGCCCCGCCTGAACAGCGGGCGAACTGAAAAATCTCTCTCCGTTCCTCCCTCCCACACACTCTCTCTCTCTCTCTTTCTCTCTCTTTCTCTCTCTCTCTCTCTCTCTCTCTCTCGCACCCACCCTGTAGATCTTGTTGTGGCACACATTGAGCGACTCGCGGGTAAGACAGAGAGGGAGGGAGTACGTGTACGCCGCCTGCAAGAAAATGGTTCATGGTTTCTGGTAATTGCGTACATCCCCCTCATTTCTCTGCCAACTACCCCTGTTATTCCCCCGACCCCTGAACAATGCTGTGCGGCAGAGGACACTAACCGGACTGGTATTCGATTTTGCTACACTTTACATTTACGGCATTGAGACTGGAGAGGAATCCTCGAAAATGATGAAACTCTCAGAGACGTCTCTTCGCGATCGATCGTCGGAGCCCGGATCTTCCGCCGCCGAAATCAAAACTTCCCCAGAAGCCGCAAGGCGTGGACAAGCATTACCAACAACACGTACGCATCCACGGAACCACCGAAACTCGTATTGTTGGAACTCGCAGTAGGCGTTGTATTACTGTACTTTACCGAAATCCTACCGTGAATTACTTTGCCATGTGCTACTTGATTCGAGATAAAATATTCTGATTCTGAAATGCGTAAAATCGGTCATCGGTCCCGTGTACCTTGGTTTCGATAGCGGTGATGGGAGGTGTGGTAGAGTCGGCGTCAGATGTCGTCATCGCTTCCGCCGCCTGAATCCTGAATCGCACAACTATTGCGTGTTGCCGTGTCTAATCAAGTTGGGCGGATCAAGCGAGCAATGAGTCAATGAGTTTAGTTCGATAGTTATGAGAAAAAATTCCGTACGAACCAAGGGTCACGTGAATCCGACAACAGACAACCAACATGAAAACAAAACAAAATAGGAACGGACCGCGCGTGTGAGAAGGCTGTGAAGAAATGATGAGAAGTGGAGGGATGGAGACGAGGGAGGTGAAAGGACGAGAGGACAGCTGAATGGAAGATGCAAATGAGATGTTAAGTTCATTTCTTATTTTCTCGAGCTGTTAGCGGTGTGACCGCATTATACAGACTACGTGATATGAAAATGACCTCTCCACATTACCACTAACGCGCCATTTTCCGAAACAGGTGTTCCTACCGTGAAACTTTAAATGTGAAACTGACCAAACGTTGGCCGCACAGCGTGCACTCCTTGGAGGCGTGGGGGCGCGAAAACGATTAGGCGAGATTTTGAAAGTTGACTACAGTGCTCTGAAGCATCATGTAACTGTTGGGTGATTGTGCGAAATTGTTTCTTTTTGCTAAAAGTGACTAGACATCTATGGCGAAATCGCGCACAATTCGCTGAGGAATGAGGGACATTTGCGGGAAATATTTGACTAGTTTAGATGGATAATAAATGAATGGTTTAGGGGCGTGCCGACGACTGAGACGCTTCCTGGTCTGAGGCTCGCCTTCGCCCGGCCTCCCACGCCGACCAGGTGAGTGGGTAGGGAGAGGGTGTCGGTCGCCGACCCTAGTCTCACCTTGTCCCTTTGTAGGAGGCGTAGGCTGACACCTGGAAGAAGCCAGTTCGACCAGGGACCTCGTGGAGGGTGAGTCCGCCGGGTTGATGAGGGGGGGGGGGGGGGGGGTAGTGGCACGGCTCGGTCTCGATGTCAGCGGAAATACTATAGTGTCGCATGTATGGGAATGAGTTTGCGTTACTCTGTGTTTTTCACACGCCTATTGCAAGTTTCATACAACATTCTAAGTTACTTATCGTTCACGGTAGAGTTGATGATAGTGAGTAGTTGATGATAGCGGCGGTGAGTGAGTGGTTTCGTTGTTTGTGTTGGTGCGAGGTAATTAGTGTGCGCGTGTGCGTGTGTTTGTGTTTTTATATCATGTTCAAAACAGTGTCCATGAACATTCTGTAATTACCTTGTTCATGAGCTAGTGGAAGTAGTGTGGTGCCTCCAGATTTGGTGATGCTGGGATCTCTTTTCGAATCAGTGAAGTGAGTATAGCTGCGCATTTAACAAAATCTGATCACTTTGGTTGAAAATAGCAATAGTGATTAGATAGTTTAGTTTTAAGGGGTGTATGTTTCAGCGGGAGTGCTGACGGAGGAGCCAATGAAGAAGAGGAGGGAGAGGGAGAGGGACAGCCGACGCTCGCCCCTTCGACCTGCGTCCGCCGCCGCCTGTTCGACAAGCCGGACGACATGGATTCGTGAATTTTATATGATGATTATATGTTAGAGGATTATGAGAGATGATTATGAGGATGTGTGCCGCCGCACACCATCAGTGTTTCGTTTAGACGTGTTTTGCTGTTGTTGTTTCTCGTTTACCGAGTTTTCATGTGCTTTTGATTGTGGTGAGTTACTCGGTATCACTTGGATAAATGAAAAGACACTAGAATTAAGGTAATAGAAAGAGAGAGACAGACAAGAGAGAGACAGACAGACAGAGCGAGAGAGAGACAGATCGACTGTCGGTTTCGTGCTCCAACCGGAACGTTTTTAGTGTTCTCTTGATAATTTTGTGTGGTCAACATGCATATCATTCCCGGAATTTTGTAGCCGACTTTATATAATTAATGTTTTTGTGAGGTGAAAAATTGCTCTTCTGAAAAACTGTTCTGCGTCTCTGCCTTGTGTGTTTCGCGTCGCGACTCTCGGCGACTAGTTTCTCTCAGCTGGCCGTTTTTGCGTGCGGTGCAAGGCAAGTGCTGCCGGCATAGGTTCAGGCGGGAAAGCTAGCACACAATCCAGTTCCGATCCCCGGACGGACGGCTTTCATCATCAGCTGATTATAATTGTATGCATGTGTCAGATCTTCTCTTTCTTCGATCGTCTTTGCTATTGGCCCTTGATGCCAGCCCAGCTGTGAGCAATTTGCCATATGCGATTGCGCGCCGTTTTGAATGCCGCCCATTTCTCCCTCTGACTCACTTTGCGTCTCCCATTCAGTCAATATCGATTGTCGCCCTCCGATCGTCTAGATGTCTTTTCTGTGTCGCATACAATGAGATAGTGGTGCGGATTATCTGGAGCTCATTTGCATAATGGTACACGCGGGACGGGCGCTGTAGATGCTATCGCTCTCACACTCACTGCGCAACCTATCGCCGGGTGCGATCAATTGCGTCCTCCAGTCTTAGTCATAATCCACCTTGTCTCATTCCACTCGATATGTACGCTCTTTTCATTCGCCTTTCAATGTTCCACCCCTTTTGCTCTCACTCATTCACTCACTCGCCGCCACTTGACATGCAATCAAAGTGGATCACAACTAGTTACCCTTTTTCTCTCTCGCCGCGCACTTTTTCCATTGTGTATCCAGTGTTATTCGCTAGCATGCAATGGCAGGCCGGCTTGTAACCTAACCCTCTCGCTCTCTCATCGCTCCGCTCATTCTTATGATTTTTGGCACGTGTCGTTCTCTCGAATAAACACAAGATGCGGCTAGGGGGCTGATGGTGTAATTCTCTTTTCTCCCTCACTCCCTTGCGCGTCAATTTATATGCACCCCGCGGGCAGTTTGCTTGATCCGCCATACATAGTTAATGGTGTATGGTGTATTACAGGATGGAGTTGAAAGTGAACGTGTTTGGAAAAGAGCGAAGCATAAGCGGTGTCACCGAGAAGACGACGTGCGCACAGGTACGTCTATCTCTTTATCTCTCTCGCTCTCTCTCTTTCTTTCTTTCTCTTTCTCTCTCTACCTTCTAACCGTTAAGGTGATCTACGCGCTCGCTCACGCTACTGGACAGAAGGGCAAGTTCATTCTCATCGAGCAGCGCAATGGACAGGCGAGTGTTCACTTTTTCATTCTCCTTTGTCGCTACTTTCATGTGGTTGCACACGTAAATTACTGCAGCAACTGTCTGATTGCTGCCGCTCACGTTTTTTTGGCGCTGTGTGAACCGGTCGGATTCGTTTCACTACTAGTAGCGCTCTCGACTATGTGTGCGTGTTCTAGGAGCGTCACTTGGATGCTTCTGAACGACCGCTGGACGCGTGGCGACAACAGAGCGGAGATATCACATACCTGATGCGGAGGGCACAGGAACATGGTACGTCTCTCTCTCTCTCTCCCTCTCTCCGTGTATGTACACCACCCCTTATCCTGACTCACAATCCTCGGTTGTGTGTGTGCATAGTATCGCTTGCGGTGTCTAGTTCAAGGTTACAACGCTGATTGCCGCCGCTTTTGCTTGTTTGTACTTTTTGACACCTCTGAGGTTATGTTGTCTCTCGGCAAACGGTTGTTGAATGCGCGCGCATTTTTTGTGCTTTACTCATTCCGTGAATGCTCCTTCATTTTCATGCTTCTTGAGGGCTTCCTACGTTATAAGTATTACATGATCTTTCTTGAATAGTTGTATTGTTAAAATATCTAACCATTGCAGAGTTGTCAGAGGAACCGCCGGCTGCCGCGCTCCCTAGAAAGCTCTCCGCCTCGTCCTTCATATCGGAAATGAACTGTGAGTACTGCTGACTGAGAATGCGTGTTTTTTATAGTCGCATCACCTATTTTGATTCTCTCGGTTTTCGCTTTCTCTTAACTTTAGTTTCGTTTCTCACATTATTACGATTAGAGATAACTGTTTATCACTCAATGTGCATCACCGCTGTGTTCAAGTAGCGGTCTCTTCAAACGACTTCGAGTTATCCTTCTCTCGAAATACTTGTGATTTGCCTTCGAATGACTTAAAACGACTCCAAACGACTTCGGATTACTTGCAATAGCCTTGTATTGCCTTCGAATTTCTTCGGATATGTTTTCGAAGAGACTGACGGCTTTGTTCAGTCCCGCGCGCGTCTCCGTCGGAGGTGCACCAGCGCAGCACCTCCTCCCTCCCCCACTTTACCCTCTCCGATGCCACCCAGCGACAGAGGAGACCGCCTCCCGGTATGCTTCCGTCCTTTTCTTTTTCGATAATGATCACTGAATTATGAGGCATTGACATGTTTGATCCTTTCAGACTACAACACGTTTATCGAGCAAAAGTTCAACTCGCTCACACGCGGCACCAAATTGAAAGAGGTATTCGTTATTTTGATTTTAAATTTGTTCAAAATATGTTCTTTATATTTGTTTTAATTGTATTGTTGAGCAACTTTCATGTATTATTTTTTTCTGATTGTCTCGAATTTCACAAAATGTTATTCCGTTGCGGGGAATCGAACCCCGGCCTTACGGGTGAGAGCCGTAAATCCTAACCACTAGACCACAACGGACATGTGGGAGGGTTCTTTGGCTGCCGCTATGTTGGCGAGAGAGATTGCGCGTAGTGATATCAAGAGAGCAATCGGTCAGAGATGGCCAATCGCCGCGTATCCCTTTCCCACACTCACCTATTCGTAGCATCGGTGGTTCAGTGGTAGAATGCTCGCCTGCCACGCGGGCGGCCCGGGTTCGATTCCCGGCCGATGCAATGTTTTTGCTTTTGCAGATCAACTCGTCTGCTCCCATCTCTTCACTCAATCTCAATATCACCGATCTCAAAGCACTCATCGAGAGTCAAGCGTGAGTGTTTTAATCATCGTTATGCGAGCTGTATTGGATTTGTGGTGCGGTTTGGTCTAGCCGCGGCATGTATGGGGATTTGGGGACACTACTATGATTTACTCGTATTCTTGATGATCTTGCAGCGCGTCGATCGAGAAGGGTCAGGAGCGCGCTGCCGCGTGGGAGGCGCAGACCGCCGACGACGAGCGGGAGCTCGCCCAACTCGTCAAACAACACGTGCGTTCAATGCTACCCTTTCAAACATTTTCTTCTATGTGGGTTATTGGTTCGTCGCTACCGCTTCAACATTATTTTTTTTCCATTTCGGTTCTTGGTACTTTTTTGCCACGTGAGCGTTATGGTTGAATTGGGGAGCATGGGTGTTACTGAACTTGACGGACCCAGTGCATTGCAGGAGAACCTGGAGGAGGTGTTGGTCCGTCTGCGCGCGGCCGACTGGCCGGCGCAGCACAAGAGGGAGGTGGAGAGGGCCGCGGACCTCGCCACTGCCCTGCCCACTGCCACCCACACTCTCCAACAGATCAATGCGTGAGTTGTGATATTGCTTTGATTTGATTGCATTATCAAACCCAACCTTCCTCTGCTGACGTTGTCGTAATTCAAGAACCCTGTTCTCGACTAGAAGGACCGGATTCAACTTGCTCAACAACAAACAAGTAGCGATGAATGTTTTCAGCGCGATCGCGTCTCAGTTGGAGGAGGAGGCTCGTCTGACGGAGCAGATTCGCGAGTTGCAGTCTCAGCTCGCCCCGGCCTCTCTCCCTGCGGCCCTATCGGCATAGACAACACGGGTACACCGGCGCCATACGCCAACAAACACTCTCAACCAGTATTGCTCTCATCATCTCCACAACTCACTCACCTTGCATACCCATACACACAATCTGCCAGCTTTATGTGACTACTATGTTTGTTATTGTTCGATAATAAAAATGTATTTTTTGGAACGAATTGTTCTTCTACCGTCCTTATGATTTGCGAGCGAGTGTAATATTTCGACATCGTAGTCTACATTTCAAACAGCATGAACAGTCTATTCCGTCATAGCGATTGCATTGTTGTTGCGTAGAACCCCGTAAGCAAATGGGATACGGTCTCTGAAGATGGTATGGTACCATACTTACGAATAGTTCTCACATTGCGTTATTATTCTGACTAGCCGCGCCTCTCACGAACAATCCATTTCATTACCGGGAAGATCCGCTCTGTCGCGAATCACACGCAGGAAAAAAAGCTGCAGCGCATATATTGTGGGAATCTACCGGGTTCACTTCTTGTCAATGTCTCCGCGAGAAAACCGGAATGACGCAACACTGGGCATCATAATTCACCAAACTAATCTATGATTTTGTGTGTTTCAGCGATGCCACGTGCGAAAAAAAAGCAAATTAAGATTATACAATTATGATACACATATTGTTGTTTTGCTGAAGATCTGCTATTTATTCCAAAACAATCAGTTCACTTTTTTTATAATTTATCAGCTTTGAATAAATTATTCAATACAATTACATGCAATATTTTAGTGAAAGACTCCAGTACTCTTGTTCACGAATGCAACGAGATGATGTCATACTGCAGGCTGAGCGTCTTGTGCATCGTGTCCTTGTGATTGTGGCGCACCTGAAAATATTCAAAATTTGCAGGTCAAACCGCTTTTCTCCACTCCTAAAAGTTCCTTTCTCCCCCACCACAAAGTCTGCGTTGGCGGCCTTGATGTTGCCGCGCTTCCCACACGCATTCCCCGTCATTTCGTCCCTATTAGACCGGACCGTGTACACGTGCGCGCCCTCGTAATGCAGCCTGCAAAAAAGGTTATATTGCAAAGTTATTGGCGGCGAGAAATGATGACGAAGGTCGTAACCGACTTTGAGTTGATGTTGAGGAGGAACTTGCTGCGGCAGTAGAGGCCGTTGACCGCGTTGCAAGTGCCTGGCACTGGCACCACGCACGAGTTGGCGCCGTTGTTCGCTCCTGGAGTTGGATGGATAGAGGGAGAGAGAGAGAGAGAGAGAGAGAGAGAACTCACCAGCCACCGACACGAATGTGTTGACAAGATGCGTGATCGGCGGTCCGATGAACGTCTGCGTATCCATGCACTTGCCACCGAGAATCGCCTATCAAAGTGCGCATCAATACCAAAATGAGACTAAAGTTTCAATTATGTACCTTTCTCGCGATAGGGCTGCCCATAGAATACGCGAGAATGTCCACCTTCTTGCCGGTGTAGGCATGCACGGATTTGATGAACAGACGGATCTGCAATATAAACATATTTTCGCCGAGTGTCCTTGAACTCACCTGTTTGACGTAGGAGCACCTCATCGGCACGTCTAGGATGAGGTCCTTCCAGGCTTTGCTGTACGTCGTGGCGTAGAGCGACGCGGGAGAGTAGCCTCTCCTGAACACATTCACTGTAAACATTTTCGATACTCTACTTTACCTAGAGACGAAATCAAGTATCAAGAATTGATAGATAGAAAGAAATGAAAAAACCATAAGAAACACGGTTCTTGCAATGAAAAAACGTCATTGCAAGAACCGTGTTTCGTATGGTTTTGTATGTATGACCACTTACTTGATGAAGTAGTCTCTGTGTGTGCGCATGGTGACGGCACTGTCGGTCGCGCCGTGCACGAAGATTACGGGACGTTGACTAGAAAAATGAAAGTGTAAAATGTAAGATGATATTTTGCCAGGATCTCGTCGCCCAACTTTGCAGCGGCAAGGTACGTGAGGACAGTGTCAACTCGTTTTCATATTGCTCTGCACTACTCACGTGGCGAGCTTTCTCTGCATGGCGGAACCACCACCGAACGATCCCTCGCGGCCGCTGCCAAAGTCGTGACGGTTGAGGCGGTCGCGGAAGCTCTGCACATTCCGGTTACTAACTTAGTTACTTCGAAACATCGATCACACTCACCCGCCCCTTTCGTGCGATGAGAAAGGTGCTGAAATCGTGGCTGAAGGTTGCCGCGGCAAGGTGAATGAGTGCAAATACGAGGACGACGTGCATCTCGTAGATCGAACCGATCGTGTGCTATCCCGATCCCAGCGCGCTTATATGCGACGGCACGGGTCGGCAAAGAAGTTCCGCGTTGATTGTGGGAACCCTCCGAGGCGGTCACTGTCGGCACCCTCTGGCCCTTTTATGAGTGTTCCGCCGTTATGACGACCGCCGCCTGATAGTTTCGAGCAGTTCAGTCGTAACGGTTAGCCTCGATAAAACCGGAATCACCCGCAGTTTCGCTTTCATAACTTCCTAGATGCATGGAGGAGGAACACTCGATTTTTTTGTCGAACACTTCATTAATAATCATAGCCCAGGAGTATGTACTGTGACACATTTATAGGAACACTTCAAAGGAACAAGTTTTATAGACCACTTTGTAAATAAATTAATGAATATCACATCATTCCATCAATGCGCAGTAACCAGCTTGTACTGAAGCTCCGTCGTTTTGATGACCAGCTCCGTGTGAGTCATCTTCGCCTGAAAAGGACAGCATGAAAAAAATGCAGTACAGGCAGGCGGGAGAGAGAGAGATAGAAAAGAGAAAGAGAGAGAGAGAGAGAGAGAGAGAGAGAGAGAGAGAGGAGAGAGAGAGTTTACCACGAAGTCTCCATCGGCCTTGTCGAGTCTGCCTTGATTGCCGCACGCGTTGCCCACCAGCTCATCGAATGGCGATCGAATACCGTACACGTACTCACCCTCGTAGTGTGATCTGAATACTAATTATAAACTTTCCTAGATATTATATACCCGATATTATACACATGTAGGAGAATTCGCTATCGTTCATCACTACTTATCACTACTTACCGAAACCAAATGACCAATTGACTAGTTTCATTTGACAAACAAGGTACATACATGAATGATTGTGATTGGAACAACATCACGTCGTGACGTGACTATCGAGTACAGTCTACAAAATCTCACGATGTGGTGTTGTCATGCAAGTTTATATGCATGTTTATATGGATGTGGACATTTCGATAACATGCTGACGCGACTCACTGGCTGTTGATGTTGTGAATGAGCTGGCTGTGGCAGTACAGCCCGTTCACCTCGTCGCACGTCCCGGGCATCGGGAACACGCACAGACTCGCGCCGTCGTTCGCCCCTCAAGCGAGTCTCGTATACCAACCCTCGTTACTATTTAAATTTCGCAGTAATAAACGATAGTAAGTACTGCCATACATGGTTATGATTTCCATGTATTGTGGTACTATTCTATAACTATCGTTTATCACTGCCAAGTTGAATTTGAATGCTAAATGTTTATTTCATCAATGTTGAATACACCGTTATTGGAACTACATCACTTCGTGACTTGAAGTGGCACAGTCTATGCAACAGTCCACACTGTGCTGTTGCACGACTAACGTATTCCGTTCATAGTTGTTTTCATATAGCTGACATGCCTCACCTGCCACCGACACGAAAGTGTAGACGAGCTCGGTGAGTGGCTCGCCGAGATTCTCGCCCGTGTCCACACACTCTCCGCCGAGGATCGCCTGGTGAAAGGACAAGGTTGTTATAATTTTTTTTATAAAAAAACACGAGAAAAGAGAGAGTGCACTGCGATCTGTCTTCTCATCATTTACCCACCGAAACATCACTTCCTGTATTGGTGTTTTCGTTCATTCATTGCTCCCATGTATGCCTATCCTTGCTAATTTTGATAAACATTACATTACCTGTCTGGCGACGACGCTGCCCATCGAATAGGCGAGTATGTCGACGCGCTGCTGCGTGTACGCGTGAATCGCCTCGATCATCTGCCGGATCTGATCAATTCATTCGGATAAAAAGACGTGGATTCATTTTTTTCCGCTGTGAAGCCCAACTCCGCAAATCCAATCGAATACAAGTTCCAACATTGTTCGATTTGTGTGTATGTCATAACCGAATGAACTATGACAAGTCTTGCATAAGTAGTTGCGCTACCTGTTTGGCGTAGTCGCACTGCACCGGCTGGTCCATGAGGTCCTCCTCGAGGCCGCGCCCGTAGCTCGTGCCGAACAGCTCCGCGTTCGAGTAGTCGCGGCTCAAGTTGGGGTCTTTTCAGCCTTGCTGTCGTCTCTAGGTCTCTAGCGTCCTACCGTTTTGGTGTAGTCTCTTGTAGCAAAAGTGTTTTACGAAGGGATAGCTCTTCGAAATACTTCGGAGTGCCTTGCTATCCTTCCGAAACACTTTTGTTGCAAGAGACTGAAACGGTATGACACGAGATACTACAAAAACGTTAAAAGACACTGTTGTATCATCTTTGCAAGACACTACCAAAGCTATACCGTATATAATAGCAATTTTTTGTGTCGTTTTTACAATCTCTGTTAACACCGTACCCTTTACCCCTTTACCTCTTGAAATAGCGCCTATGATACAGCAGTGAAGAGGAGTTGGCGCGGATCCCGTGCACGAAAAGAACGGGACGATGACTGAAAATATGTGTATTTATGAAAAAGAAACGAATTCAATATTTTGATAAATGTATCTCACGCTGCTGCTCGCTTTTCGGGCAGCGTCCCGCCGCCGAACGAGCCTCCTTGTCCACCTCCGATATCAGTTCGCTCCAGCTGTTCGCGAATTTTCTAGATATATTAGCAGTTATACTCTAGTCACATTTCATCGGCGAACCTCACCTCTCCATATTTTTGTTCGAGAAATCCTCTGAATGGTGGACTGAACTTGGACAAAACGATTGTCAGCAGGCAAAGAATAATTTTCAGGGACATGACGAAAATTATATGGAGAAGAAGGATCCAATGTTGCATTGCCTTTATATGGACGTATCCAAATCTCAACAAAACGCTGAATTCGTAGAAAAAACGCTCGCATCTCGCCCCGTTACGCAGTCTTTTCTTGTGCAGTCGTCAGTGTGCGTGAGATAAATTGCGCAACATTCACAACACCATCATTCATTTACTAACAAAAACTGTGCGAATCTACGAAAGCTGTATTATCCCGGCTCTCACGTGTGCTAAATGGATAGATGGATGTGCGAGTTCGCGAGATGAGCATTGCATCACTTCCCGGGCTTTCTAGTTTTTCGCTGATCAAACTCTTTTTCGCAACTCACTCCATACTTGTCGTGAGATAGTAGGAGGAACATGATTAGTAGTTTAACTTTTTAAGTGTGTTTGTCAACCACAGTCTTCTCTCATAAACATATGACTATCTGAATCGGAATCCTTCACAAATATCGATATTGGTAAATCTAAGTACCTAATTTTGATAACATATATTCCGCTGTAAACTTGCCTGCGTTCGTGTCGAAGTGGGCATCCGGTAAAGGCGGTGAAATCCTTTGATTCTGAAGCAACATAAATTCACAGCATTTCTTGTTCGCAGCATCGAACTGGATTTACGTAAGAAGAACTAATATAATGAGAATATCTGTGTTTTGATTCTCCTAAATCCTAGAAGAAGGAAGACACGCATTCCTGACCAATGACAAATCGATGTTATTACTTGCTATCCATTTCTATTAAAAAATGCTCTCATTATGCATGTGGTTCGAGCAATATACTACCATTTAAAAATACAATGGGAAACTTTTGTACTTTTTAAAAGGGACATATATCTGAATTGATCGAGTGTCACATTTCGATCACCAGCGCCCGGGCTTGAATGGGGCATTACATGCGTCATGTTCACTGCAAAGCCGCAGGCACGCCCGGGCGCGGAATGACCGTACACGCATGACCGTACAATGGTTCCTTCCTGCCAGGCGTCCGGCTGAAGTTTGCTAGGCCAGTAAGGGCGGCTACCCTCACTCGCCAGAGCAAACCCCGGTCGGCCGTCCGTGTGGGTACTGAGAGAAAAGAGAGAGAATGGACAGCGGAGGGTAAGTGCAGAGGAATACGGTATGAAGCAGGGAGGACAAGTGAAAGAGAGGAGCACGGTGCCGGCGCGTTATATGCGCCCTCCTCGCTCAGGTGAGTAACCGCAATCAGGCCCTATGGCCGAGCGCGCCGCTGCGCGATTCAAAATAAAGACACTCATCGTCGTACAGTGTGTGTGTGCGTGCGTGCGACTATAGTCAGGGGGCCACATTCCAACCCAGCCATAATCACAAATGTTTTGTCCAATCAGGGATGGAAAGTGCGTGGAGGGCACCGCGGGGGACACGCGTGTGGTTTTGTTGAAGTCGCTTCGCGTCCTCTGTCTCTGCCCCCCCCCCGCTCTCCCACTGGCCTATTCATCAGTGGATCTATTAGGACATCCTACTGCCGGCTTCTCTAGCGTGTGTGTGTGTGGCTGTGTGGCCTGTGTGGCGCTCTCTGCCCCCAGACACCGCATTATTTATGTATAGTCGCCTCCCTTGCTTGCCCCGGCGCTCCGCCGCCACACCACTCACTCCACCGTTTTCAATACTTCATTGACCATCTCTTCTGTGTGATACTGGCCTCTGCCTGCCGCACCACTGGTCATTATCCCGGGAGAGCGGAGCGAGAGTGTGGCTGTGAACGGCGCGCTCGCTCGCCGTCTCTCTCTCTCTCTCTCCCTCCCTCGACCAGCTTTGTTTTGCCATTATCGGTTTGCCGTCGATTGTGCCACCGTCCCCGTTTCTCTCCTTCCCTCTCTTCTCCGCCCCATATACAACGCGCGCTCAACTCGAGGCGCATCCATGCAATGTATAAATCTCCCCCAAAGAAAGTGGACGTGTGTGAGAAAACACTTGTGCGAATGCGGAAGCGGCCCCCTTGTCGCGGCGTGGATCATTCGCCCCGGCCGCCGCGGCGGCGGGGGTAATAGCCGTTTGAGGGCCGCCTAGGGAGGGGGGGGGGGGCAATTTTGAATTGAATGAGGCCTGCCTGGGTGTCTCATATGTACAACATCCGGTATGGGACGGCGCCGATAACAGCTCCTGCCTCGTTTCAATACAAATACACCGCCACACTTTGCACGTCTCATTTCTGAGAATATTGTCTCTATTGTTTGGCGGTGACAGTTCAAGTGGTGTGGCTGCCCCTTGGAATCGCGGTTCATTTCGAAGAGAGTGGAGTGGGTGGCGCGCGCGCGCGAAATGAGACTGTTGGCAGCTGGAGTGGGGGGGGGGGGGGATGAAAGTGCGCGAGGCTTGAGGGTCGGCGGGATCAGGCACTCAAGTGTGGGGGATGACACCTCTCCTCATTCTTCTCTGGCCGGCGGGTACGGTACAGCCGAGTGGCAGGCCTGCCAGCTCTTCCCTATCTACGCCCATCTCTCGGCCCTCCAACGAGAAGATCGTCATTAATCTCGGCGAGGCGGCTTTCCTGCGACGGCCAAGTGACTTCCTCTCTCTCGCCTCCCTCTAGCCGATCCTTTGATATTGCCCAATTCTGCGCTGAAATGCGCTGATTAGTGGTCGGAGTGCAGTGCGTATTCCCTGATGATGTCATCGGGAAGAAGGAGTCTCTCCCCCCCCCCCCCCGTCACTGGAGTATATTTATGAGTATACAACCGGTGTGGTGCTATCATGCGTGTGTGTGTGTGTGTGGTGTGTGTGTGTGTGTGTGTGTGTGTGTGTGCAGGCAAACTCATTTTGGAGCGAGCTCTGAGAGAAAGGTGGGAGAAGGAGGGAGGGAGATGGGCGGAGCGTAGCACTCGCCTCAGGCAATATGAGATTTCTCTCTTTCTCTCTTTCTCTCGCTCACTCTCTGCAGCCGTCTCAGACGCTGTTCAAGACATTGAACATATGTTCGAGAGGATATACCTGTCAATCCATTCCTCTCTCTTTCTCTCGTGGCGCCTCTCGCCTCTCGCCATCTCTCACCACCCGCTCACTTCTCTCTCTCTCTCACTCACTCTCGCTCACTCTGACCTCACCGCACTACCGGCCAGCGGAGCGCTTGATTCATCGCAGACATTACATGATTATCCCGTCCACACATATTTCGCCCGCCGCCTACTCATCGGCTCGAGTCATTTGCATACTGCTCGATGGCGCCTTCTAGGATTGCCTGTGCCTCGATTCCCCCCTCTCCCCTCAAATGCTTTAATCCACGTCTACGTGTGTGATAATCCTGTGCGGCCGCCGCCGCCGCGGGCTCGCTCGCCGGCGTCCCTTCCCCCAACACCTCATTCTTCCAAATGTCCAATCACCTTTCTGTTTCCTCTACATTGCACTTTGTGTATATGTGTGTGTGTATTTTCTGGTTGAGTGCGTGTGGATGCAAGTTGTGTGGTCGGATCGATTGCGTCGTTGGCCGCACCTGGGGGCAGCGCAGGTAGAAACGAGGAGAAACATATATATCCGCACACACACTCACGAGCCTCTCAAGCCGGCTGTGTACCCCTTTAGGAGAGGAGAGAGAGAGAGTCGAGGGCAGCGTGAGAAACGGTCGTCGTCACATGTAGCAACTGTGGGGATCATTTGGAAAGGGGTGGATGGACACCGCGTCTCGGCTACAAACTGCCGCTCGTCGTCCTGCCCTATTCCATTCTCTCTCTCTCTCTCTCTCTCTCTCTCTCTCTCTCTCTCTCTCTCTCTCTCGTGTCATGGCTCTATGCATGCGCGACTGTGGTCGCCACGACGCCCGTTCGTAGTGCACGCACAACCGACCAATTCATCACTCCGGGGGCCCACTCTCGCGACTCGCGCCGCTTCCTCATTATGATCCCTCCCCCATGTTTCGAAAGCCGGTTCATTCTCCTCATTCCTCCCCCCCCCCCTCCCTAACTTTTGCGGATATGCCTCGCATGGTGTTTTTAGGCTCCATCTCTGCCGCTCTCCGCCCTCTCACCACTCCGTATTTCCCATAGTTATGCTGCATAATCGCGTTCGGCCTCGCTATGCCAGTTGTCTCTGTGGGAGTTCCGAGGGTTCGCGAGTGCGCCGCCCGCGCCATGCATTCCTTTCCCGCCCTCGCATCTCTCTCTCCCTCTCTCTCCCTCTCCCTCTCTCTCTCTCACTGTTCTCCTCACTTTTTGTACTCTTCCATTGCCGAAACAGACGATGTTCGTCGCGCCTCCGCTGTCGGTAGACGCCTGATAAAACTCCCTCTCTCTAGCTCTCTTTATCTCGCCCTCTCTCTCTCTCTCTTTTCCTCTCTCTCCCCTCTTCTTTCCTCTATTCTTCTTGTGACGACACCCTGCAATCTCTCGCATGTTCCGTGTGACTTCATTGCTATGCAGACTTCATCGCTGCGCAACATTTACACTGTTTACGCCCGGCCGTTGCAGACTGACAAGCGTGCTTTTTGCACCCGCCTCTCTCTCTCTCTTTATTTCTTTATTTCTCTGTCTCTCACTCTATTTCTCTCTATCTCTCTCACTCTCTTTCGCGCGCACATTTTTACCGCTATGTGCTGCCGTCGGAGGGCGTCTATTTGATTGTGTGAGAGCTGCTGCTGTTCTCAACAGGTGTGTGTGTGTCAGTGTGGATGTGTCATAGTCGCTTGTGGGTGAGCGCGACCCTCTGTGAATGCGTTGTCGGCTCCGGAGGCGGCGACGCGCTGTGAATAGGATTGGTAAACAAGGTGTGTATGTGTCATGAACACTCTCACCAACTACTACTACTGCTGCTTCTGCTGCTGCCACTGTCGCGACACAGCCCCTCCCGTTTCTATGATAGGAGCCGCAAGCCCGCGCGCGATTTGCATTCGGATGAGAGATGTCTTTCCACTCTCTCCCCCCGCCTGACTACACTCTCTCCTCCGAGCCTCTCTCTCTCTCTCTCTCTCTCTCTCTCTCTCTCTCTCTTCCATCCTCACTTTGCAAGGTTTCCGATTACTTCAGTTCAATTTCCACTCCCATCATTCTTCATTGCACAGCGCGTGTTCCCCTCTTGAAACTTTAGGGGGAGGGGGGGGGGGGGGGGATTCGAAATAGCCACATCTCTCTCTCTCTCTCTCTCTCTCTCTCTCTTCGTTCGCGCGTCCACGCGTTCCGTCGCTGTTCCGTTTCGATGATTCCGTGTGTGATTTGCATATAAGCCCTTTTTTAGAGATTGCATGTCGTGTGTGGAACATAGTCACATAACGCGCATCGCACAAAGGTGAGGCGTTTCGCTTTTTTTTATTATTCACGCTTTTCCAATACGTATACAGTGTGTGCGTACATGTTTGGGGATATTTCGCAGACATAAGTCAGTCAGGAGGAACAGAAGAGGGAGAGAGAGACTCACTCCCCCCCCCCACACACATACGGGCACTAGCCACAAAACAATGCAATTGCGAGAGAGAGAGAGAGAGAGAGAGAGAGAGAGAGAGAGAGAGAGACCGTTGGAGTGGGCACGGCAGGCACTGCCGAAATACGGACAGCGAGTGAGAGAGGAGGGGGAGAACCGAGCGCCCTAGGAAATACACGTGAGAGCGAATATGAGCTCTCGCCGCCACACACACACAAACAGAGCGCGGGGTTTTGAACAGGTATGGTGTGTTATTGTTTCTTCCCGGTCAGCCCACGTATTGCAGATGCTGAAGAAGCCACTGCCGGAGCTTCGCAGCTTCCAGTCACTCTCCACCTATGCCGGCGGACCGCGGTGCGTAGCTTTTCAGTGTTTCTATATGTGTATTCCTTCTTGACGTTCTCAAAGTTCGTTGGCCTCTACGTGTTCATCGAAATGTGAAATATTGGAGCCCGATAGCGTGTGTCTCAGAAAAAAAGTGTCGCGCCAACCTGTGTGGGTTCCGTGTGGAAGTGGAGTCTACTTGGAAAGAGAGAGAGAGAGAGAGAGAGAGACAGAGAGAGAGAGAGAGAGAGAGAGAGAGAGAGAGAGGGAGAGAGAGATGGAGGGAGTATTATTCGGTGTGACCTGGAAGGGAGGCTCGAGTTTGTCGCATGCAATCAGCCCCGCCATATGGAGCATCGCTCTGCATATTCGATTATGGTACCCCTAAGAAGAGAGAGAGAGAGACCCTCACATTGGGCAAGGAAGGAACGCGAACCCCCACACGAATAGCACTCCACCCAAACCACTCCCTCTCTCTATATGCCCATTACTCGCCTGTTTTATACGCCGGCGTTTTGCACTAATATTCATGAAATGGTGCTTACCACCCTCACAGCCAGCAAAAAGTGGGGACACAGACAGACAGAGAGAGAGAGATGGGGGAATGGGGAGAGGAGGAGGGGAGGAAGATGGGACGATGAGGTGGATAGGACATATGAGGTGGATGCGGTGTTGCAGATCAGTGCTCGGTCGGCGCCAGTCCTCCACTGTCACACAGCGCCGCACCTCCATCACCAAGAAGACCACGCGACAGGAGGAACACGATGTGAGATATCTCTTTTCTCTTTCCCCCCTCTTCTCCCCTATCTATTCCTCTTTCCCCTTTCTCTTCCTATCTCTTTTCCTCCCACTTTTCACTTCTTGCATCTAGGAGTCTCTACTGTCTGCGGCCGCCTCTTCCAAAGAGACACTGCATCAGGACAAGGTATGCAGTGTCAGGTGTCAGAGTTTATGCATCAATCAGCAGAGATGTGTTCATTCATTTAATTTGCATATTTTCCCTAGTCGGAGCGTCGCGCGCGACAGGTGGAGTGGGGCGGCGAGGAAGAGTGCTTCATCTCCGACGACCCCGACCTGCCCTATCCCGGGTGAGCCCGCCTGCCTTTCCACTCACCACGCCTCAATCATTCCGATAGTTGATATGCCGCAGACCGGCCACTCAACCGCCGCCGCCGCTAGCACCGCTGTTTATTCTGCCAGTCAATGCTCGATTTCAGGCTCGAGGAGCGGTCACTGCACTGCTTGCGGCAGTCCAAGGTGAGTCGCTTCTTCTGGGCCATTCTATGTGAGCGTCTCCAGATCCCGCGGTCATGGGCGCTGCAGATGGTGATGTCGCCGTGGTTCGACCGCGTTACTATGGCTGTGATCCTCATCAACTGCATCACGCTCGGTGGGTACTGCCCGTTTTCGCTGGCGCGCGCATTTGCATACATGTACTCTGCCGCTTTATGCCCTGATCTCTCGCTTCGTTGAACCCGTGTAGTGGTGCGCCCAATTTGCGTTATATATATTTCGGCGTCTCCATAGCTTGGCAACGTAATCGGTGTAGAGAGGAGATGGAGAGAGAGAAGGAGGGAGAGAGAGAGAGACTCTTTCTCCAACTCTTCATCTCCAACTCCCTCCCTCTCTCTCTCTCTCTCTCTCTCTCTCTCTCTCTCTCTCTCTCTCTCTCCCTCTCTCTCTCTCTCTCTCTCTCTCTCTCTCTCTCTCTCTTTCTCCTATTATTCGGGACAGAGGGCCAATAAGTAAGTGTGTTGTAGAGAGAAGAGGGAGGAAAGAGTATTGAATGGTAGCGGATGTGCAGCTATTATTCTCCCTCTCTGATATCCTTTATCGTGCTCTCTCTCTTTCTCTCCCTCCCTCCTTCTCTTCATTCCTCTCCATCCCTCCTTCTCTTCATTCCTCTCCCTCCTCCCTCTCCTTCTGTTCGTCTCCGTGCTTTGTCTTGGTAATCGATATGGCCCGGATAGGAAAGAAAGGGGAAGGTGGACAGGGCACTGCTTGTAAACACAACTCGCTCCCCCGGTCAGACCGACTTCAAAGCAAAGCAGGCAGAGAGAGGCAGGCACACCGTATACGACATGACTACGACACGGATTCCCAAGTGCACAATCGAATTTGAATTATTGGTAAACAACACTTTGGTCACGATCGTATTTTTTCGTGAAATGCGAGTGATGGACATATTTTGATTAGTCATAAAAAATGAAGGAAGAACACTGACCGTACGGGAGAGAGAGGGAGAGAGAGAGAGAGAGATTTATCGCGAATCAAGTAGCACATCACAATTATATAAATTACGGCAAGATTACGATACGAGAGATGGCAGCAAACGATACATATGAGAACAATACCTTGATTGCAGGCATGTACCGTCCGTGCGAGGACAACGCGCTCTGCACCACGTACCGCTGCTACCTACTCGACCTCGTCGACCACCTCATATTCGCCTACTTTGCCTTTGAAATGGTACGACCTTTCCATTTTTTCTTCATTTTTTTTTCTGAAGAAGTGCCAGTTTCTTGATTGCATATCCACCGTGAAATCTTTGGTCGTTTATTGAGTGATTTCAGATCATCAAAGTGATTGCGCTGGGGTTTGTGGGCTCGTCGGCGTACCTCTCCGACACGTGGAATCGACTCGACTTTTTCATCGTCATGTCGGGGTGAGCTCACGTTCTCGCCACGAAGATACTCACTACTCGTTGCGTTGATAACACGATACCAGAAAAAAAAATTTCATTTTTCATCAGGTTGAGTTCTGTTCAAGCACTAAAGTGAAGGTGTCAGTTTGAAACTTCATCAATAGTTGATTTCATAATCCTTTTTCGTTCCAGCGTGGCGGAGTACGTGCTGCACCAGTACCTCGGCGGCATCAATCTCACCGCGATCCGCACGATTCGCGTGCTTCGGCCACTGCGCGCAGTGAACCGCATCCCCAGCATGCGCATCTTGGGTGGGTAGACTCTTTGAGCCACAACAATATTGTATTGTATACCTACCGCAATCTCGTTCGTATTGATATATGCTTTGGTGTTTCACGCTCTTGATCGCAGTAATCTCTTCTTCCACTTGATAGAATAGTTTATTAATGTGTTTATTATGACATTTCGTTTCGGATGATGTTATTCATTTCGCGTTCAGTGAATCTGCTGCTGGACACGCTGCCGATGCTGGGCAACGTGCTGCTCCTCTGCTTCTTCGTCTTCTTCATATTCGGCATCGTTGGCGTGCAGTTGTGGGCGGGGCTGTTGAGGTGGTTCACATGTTTGTTTGTCAGTTCACAGTGATCCGCTCGATCGCGGTGAAACGATGGTTCAAATGTTGGTTTGACGTTTACCTATACCTTTATAGAAATCGCTGTGTTATCAACATGCCGTCGACGAATATCTCAGCGAACGTGAGCGAGCTGTTCGCCGACATCTCACTCACGCGCTACTACATTCCCGAAGACACGAGCATGGAGTACATCTGCAGTCAGGTGGGCGTGGCTGGAATGGGCGGGGCTTATCGCGATTCAGAGTGACGCGGCCGGCATTCACACGTGCGCCAACCTGCCGCCCTACACACACAACGGCATCAAGTGAGTTTAGTATAAAAAAAGAGCTACGCTTTTACTATGATGACACATTCACGATGACACATTCGGGTGGGATTCAATGGCTATGGAGGCGGTATCTATGTGTGTGTGTGTGCGTATGCGTATGTGGTTGTTTTCCGCCCGAGGGGAGACAATTCATATTTTATGATACACACACAACGACCCACCGGCCACGTGAGAATCGCTGAAAAAGCCGCTGGGGGCTGAATGGTGTTTTGCGGGCTTTGCAAGTTTGCAAAGGCGACAAAAGCTAAGTGAAGTTTTGTGTCTATTCCAGATGCAATCTGACTGTGGAGGAGTACGACAAAGTGTCAAACGAGTCGTGCATCAACTGGAATATCTACTACAACGAGTGTCAGGTGAATAGTTTCGAATTAAATGCACTGATATCACAACAACAATGGTACAGAGCAAAGTCAATACATAGGTTACCTGTGAACACAAGACGAGTTTAGGTAATGCACCGCAACCCGTTTCAAGGCTCCGTCTCCTTCGACAACATTGGATTCGCGTGGGTAGCGATCTTTCTGGTGAGTTTTTTTCATGCGAAATAAAAGTTGAGTTTGTTTTGTGAAAGTGAGCGTTACATGTACTACTTTAGGTGATTAGTCTGGAGGGCTGGACGGATATAATGTACTACGTACAAGACGCACACTCTTTCTGGAATTGGATCTATTTCGTGCTCTTAATTGTGGTGAGTGCGCCGGCGGCGAAACGAACGCGACGGTGTTTGATGTCTCTCTCTCTCTCTCTCTCTCTCTCTCTCTCTCTCAAATGCCTCTAGATGACGTCATCTAGCCTAGTGAGGGTTTCAGATCGGTGCTTTCTTCATGATCAACCTGTGCTTGGTCGTCATCGCGACCCAGTTCGCGGAAACCAAGCGGAGAGAAACGGAGCGAATGTTGCAAGAGCGGAAACGTATGAGGAGTCATGGATCGTTCAGTGAGTCAAATCAAATCAAAAAGTTTTCCGGAAACTCAATACACAAAAACATAGTGAGTGGTATATATAGACAAACTTCGTGCCAGTTTGTTGTTACGACGACTTTCAGGCGAGTCGGAGCGGGATGGCGCGGCGTCGTCCGCCGATGGCAGCGGCGACACCGTCTACGCGGCGATAGTGCGCTTCATCGGACAACAGTTTCGGAGACTCAAGCGCATCACCTCGAGGGTACGCGATTCAGCATGGCGTTGATGAACGTTTCGTGAAGGAAGACTATGTCCCGTTACTTTTAAGACATAAGTATGGCTGCAAATAGTCACAACCTGTTCGCAGGAGTGGCGCAAGTACATTGCGCGTCGCCGCAACCGCAAGAACAGAAAGACGGCGCACGCGGAGGCGGAGCGACCGCAGCGCATAGCCCTCTCCAAGATCGAGGAGCGCACCGAGGACGAGCTGCGTGAGTGCATGTCCGTATTCGAGTGATGAGAAGACTGTAAACTCGAAAACAACTATTAGAGTTTGATAATGCGGCGAGAGGGGGAGGAGAGATAACATTAACAAAAACTTTGTAGACGAGACGTGCACGGACTACGAGAACAACGAGCGCGACGATCACGCGCCCTTCAACGGCGGCAACGGCCTCAACGGACATGTGAAGAGTGGGTGTCGAATGAAAAAAGTGACGTACACACGTCATCCTTCTGTATTCTTGCTCGATTGAGACAATTGAAAAGATCATAGTAATTCGAACCATGCAGGGTGCTCGGACGTTGACTCGGCCGGTGACACGGACGCCGAGGAGTCGTGGTCGGACGACGAGCGCAAGAAGACCAAGCGGCGGCACCGGCGGCGCGAGAAGAAGAAGGAGAAGAAGGAGGTGAGTAATTGTGTGCATGTGATGTCTTTGAACTTTGAACAATGCCATAATGTTCTCCGTCTAGCCGCCTGTATTTTTATAGTATTAATTATCTGCTTGAGGCGAACGTGTCCTGGTTCCGGCAGCGGATCCGTCAGTTTGTCGTGTGCGATCACTTCACTCGCGGCATCCTCGTCGCCATCCTCGTCAACACCCTCTCCATGGGCGTCGAGTACCACGAACAACCGGAGGTTTGTCGTTTTCTGTCCACTGATACACTTGAACATCTCCCGTTGCAGATGCTGACGATAGTGCTGGAATACTCGAACTACTTCTTCACCGCGCTGTTCGCGTTCGAGATGACGCTGAAGATCATCGCCGACGGTCTGTTCGGCTACCTCTCCGACGGCTTCAACCTCTTCGACGGCGGCATCGTCGCGCTCAGCGTGCTCGAGCTCTTTCAAGAGGGCAAGGGCGGTCTGTCCGTACTCCGCACGTTTCGTCTTCTGAGGATATTGAAGGTCGAGTAATTTAACGGTACATTATTGTGTGGGCTTTTTTGAATACGAATTTTAGCTCGTCCGTTTCATGCCGGCGCTTCGCTACCAGCTCGTCGTCATGCTTCGAACGATGGACAACGTCACCGTCTTCTTCGGCCTACTCGTCCTGTTCATCTTCATCTTCAGGTAACACATCGTTTTAGAACTGCTATTGAACTCCTCTTTTGGGCAACTCTTTCATTCTCTTTCCACTTTCAACCCATTTGCTACCACATCTCACCTACCCCCGTTTCCCTAACCCCACCTTCAGCATCCTTGGCATGAACCTGTTCGGGTGCAAGTTCTGCAAGGTGGAAGACCGGCTCGTCTACGGCCCGATCAAGAAGTGTGAGCGGAAGAACTTTGACACCCTTCTCTGGGCGCTCATCACCGTCTTCCAGGTAGGCGGAAGCTCGATGCATGCTGCACGTGTGTGCTTGTGTTACCTTGATGTTCCGAATGTGTATCGTTGTCGTGAGGTGCCAGTGCCGTGTGTCTCTTTCAGTCTGGTCGGAATGGCGTTCTTCGGCGGTCGCTTCTGCAATCATCGCGTCACCGGCGAGCAGTGCAGCTGTGCCGAGATCGGCAGAGGGGAGTGCGACTGCTCACGGATGAACTTTGACAGCTTTCTCTGGGCCACCGTCACAGTGTTCCAGGTGTTGTGGGTGTGATTGTGGTGGACGTTATTAGTTATTGTGCGGTGTGTTGTGGAGTTGTAACTTTTCAATGTGAAACTGAATGCACACTCTAATATTTGCAGATCCTGACGCAAGAGGACTGGAACATGGTGTTGTTCAACGGAATGGCACAGGTGAGAGTGTGAGCATTAGGTCTATTGCGCTACCTTCCAGCTGTGTGATATGAGAGTATCGTTTCGTTCAGCAAACGTCTGTCGCGCGTCGAGTTATATCATTAGGTGGAACATATCATTATTAATGAAATCATCTTTACATCACATTTTCACTTCAATTATCGGTTTTATACTTTAGACTCGTAATTGCAGACGTCGCCATGGGCAGCTCTGTACTTTGTTGCGCTGATGACGTTTGGAAACTACGTATTGTTCAATCTGCTCGTCGCTATCTTGGTCGAAGGCTTCCAAGAAAGCAAGGTGGGAACTAGGAACTTAGATATTTTGACATTTCACTCCTCGCCTGTGTGTGGTACAACAAACACGGTGACAGAAAAAAGAGACTATGTGAGCAAAAACAATTCATTCAGGAAGAAGAGAAGCGTCAACTGGAAGAGGAGGCGCAGAAGCGGGCGCTGGAAGAGGAGGAGGGTCGACGCAGGGAGCTGGAACAACTGCTCGCTAAGACCACCTCCGCCAACTACCTCGCGCAACATCCAAAGTGAGTTTTCTTCTTTTAAGTTGCTTCCAACTCCAAGCTTGCAGGGGTTCGGTCGAGTGTTCGTGTCTGATCGCGGATGACCGGCCGTTGCTCATCTCACCTAGGAAAGAGACTGTGGCCGTCGACGATCTTGGGTAATTCAAGAGATTTGTGATTGAAACGCATTGCACCCTTCAGCAGTCGCGGCGTGGTGTTGCGCACCGCGTCTCTGCGCGGCCAGCACAAGCACGACGAGGACGTGGAGTCGAAGCTGAACCGCTTCAATTCGATGACGGTGGCGATGCCGCCGAGCCAGCCGGGCTCGGGCCGCGCGCGCATCCACTCGTGGGGCGGCGCGCACTCCACTCTCAACCCCAACTGCCCCATCCACGGCCGGCGCGCGTTGATCGAGACGTACGCGCGCGAAAAGTTCATCGAGGCGTCGCACGAGCTGAAGGAGGCGCTGGCCGAGGAGGAGCGCCGCACCGAGGAGCGCAAGAACGTGTGGTGGCGGCGGTGGACGCGGAACACGTGTCTGAGCCGACGCGACGACTACTCGCTTTATCTGTTCCATCCCAAGAATCGGCTGCGGCTGTCGTGCATGAACCTCACGCAGAAGAAGTGGTTTGACTACACCGTGCTCTTCTTCATCGGCATCAATTGCATCACGCTCGCCATGGAACGGTGAGGAATTTCTAGGGGTGGATAAAACGAATTACTTTTTCAGCCCGTCGATCCCACCCCACTCTATGGAGCGCGTGTTTCTCACCATCAGCGGGTACGTGTTCACCGTCATCTTCACGGTCGAGATGATACTAAAGGTGAGAACAAGCAGGCGTCTGGCTACAGAAAACCACACAACGACCCTCAGAAAGTTCCGATAGTGTTTTGTTAGATAGCGTTCGATACATTATCGAGTCTCGTTTTCAAAATGCGGTTCACCTCCGAGTTGTGTCCGGAGAGAACAGGAGTTCAATTAAACATTGCCTCGTTCTAGGTGATCGCGTGCGGGTGTATGCTGGGCGAGGGCGCGTACTTCAAGGACGGCTGGAACATGCTCGACGGGGTGCTCGTCATCATCTCCCTCGTCAACGTCCTATTTGAGATGTTCGCCTCGGGAGGTGCGTGACTCGTGACAGTATTGATAACAGCAACATCTAAGCAATGCTTTCCAGACTCGCCCAAGATCTTCGGCGTGATCCGCGTGCTGCGGCTGCTGCGCGCCCTTCGACCGCTGCGAGTCATCAACCGGTGCGTTTCAAATACAAGATAATAATAATTTAAACGGTTTTCAGCAGCACATAATAGAAAGACAGTAGATGTTCGATGGAAAAGAATATACAACGAAGCTAGTCTGAGTATATAATGTTTCACCATACACTCGGATACCATCGTGCTGATTTCAGCGCGCCTGGTGTGAAGCTGGTGGTGATGACGCTTATCTCATCGCTCAAGCCCATCGGAAACATCGTCCTCATCTGCTGCACGTTCTTCATCATCTTCGGCATCCTCGGTGTGCAGCTGTTCAAGGTATGATCAAGCTTTTTATAGTTGAAATCACCACTATTTTCTAGGGCATGATGTACCACTGCGTCGGTCCGGAAATCATGAACGTCACCAACCGGTATGTTTTTGAAGTCTCTTTTCAATGAAAGTTTGGTTACAGTGCGGACTGTATGCTGGATCATCGCAACAAGTGGGTCAACCACCGCTACAACTTTGACAATCTGGGACAGGTGAGGCAGACACGGTGATTCCAACATTGGTGTATGATTCAGGCTCTCATGTCGCTGTTCGTGTTGTCTTCCAAGGACGGTTGGGTGTCCATCATGTACCAAGGCATTGACGCGACAGGAGTCGACATGCAGGTGAGATCACAATTTAACTTCGAACCAGTTCTGAATACATTGGTTATAATGGTTCATTGCATAATGATATCCGCGTCACACAAAAATATGAGCAATCAAAGATTGAATTTTTCGCTCTGAGTGTTAAGATACTAATCGATTGATTGCAGCCGGTGGAGAACTTCAACGAGTGGCGCATGATCTACTTCATCTCGTTCCTGCTGCTCGTCGGTTTCTTCGTGCTCAACATGTTCGTGGGAGTGGTGGTGGAGAACTTCCACAAGTGCAAGGAGGCGCTGGAGCGGGAGATCCGCGAGAAGGAGCGCGAGAAGCGGCTGCAGCGCAAGCTCAAGCGCGCCAAGTTCGAGGAGAGCATGGCCAACAAGAAAAAGAAGCGTGAGTTTTACGGAACAATGAGTTATAGGTTGGTTTCTGGCTGTCAATAGCAAAAGCTGTCAGATGTTAGGTGACGATTATACCAAATAATGTGTACGGTGGCATGATATCACATGAAAAGGGAGAGAACCGTTGAAAAGAGTATGTGTTTGTTTAGACAACCCGGACATGCCGTACTGGCACGAGTACGGGCCGACGCGTCTCTTCCTGCACGGCATCGTCACCTCCAAGTACTTCGACCTCGCCATCGCCGCCGTCATCGGCATCAACGTCATCTCCATGGCCATGGAGTTCTACATGATGCCCATGGGGTGGGCGCAATCATTATCAATAATTTCCTCAACGTGATAGTTTTTGTTCAGTCTGCATTCAAGGTTAGAAAATCAAGGAATACGATTACAAGAAAAAAAATGTCAAGGCCGTGTCATCGCTAAAAACATCGTTCCAGACTCAAGTACGTGCTGAAGGCGCTCAACTACTTCTTCACCGCCGTGTTCACGCTCGAAGCCGGGATGAAGGTGATCGCGCTCGGCATCCCGCGCTTCATGCAGGAGCGGTGAGGAGTTTTTTGTCTTGTTTCAGTCGCAGCGCACATCATGAATGATCCAAATAACAAATATTAATAATAATATTTATCAACACTTGACATCATTGATATTTTTTTTACAACACTCATAAATCCGGAAGAGCACTTTATGACGAGAGAGAAAAGAAAACATAACAAACGCATGTGGCATTGTTGCAGTTGGAACCAGCTCGACCTGTTCATCGTCGTGCTGTCGATCGCCGGCATCGTGTTCGAGGAGTTCGAGGCGCTCGAGCTGCCCATCAACCCCACCATCATCCGCGTGATGCGCGTGCTCCGAATCGCGCGAGTGCTCAAGCTCCTCAAAATGGCCAAGGGCATTCGCTCGCTGCTCGACACTGTCGGAGAGGCGCTGCCGCAGGTACGGAAACACCCTCAAGGCTCACCACCCAATATCTCTCACAGGTGGGAAATCTCGGCTCGCTCTTCTTCCTGCTCTTCTTCATCTTTGCGGCGCTCGGAGTCGAGTTGTTCGGCAAGCTGGGTGAGTGCGCGGCGAAATGGGTGGGTTAGAGGATGTGTTTGTGGCAGACTACATCGTAGGTGGTACCTACTCCTCACCGCATCAGCGGGAACCATTTATTGTAACTTACTTGTGTCCAATCCAATCTCCTCAGCTCCAACGCTCTTGCGCACACGCACACACACACACAGACAAAAATATAACTCTGTGTGAATATGTAGTGTTCAGAGTGCTCGGAGGAGCACCCGTGCGACGGGCTCGGCGAGCACGCGCACTTCCGCAACTTTGGCATGGCCTTCCTCACCCTCTTCCGCATCGCCACCGGCGACAACTGGAACGGCATCATGAAGGTATGGGCGCAACTCCAGAAAAAAAAATGAAATCAAATCAAAGGTTAATTCGGACTCGTCAACATGATTGTGGCACTTACAAGTCGAAGGTTTGGGCCGGCGCATTGATCAAACCGAATCCAAAGTTTATTCTTTACCGCAAACATTATGACACATGAGTGATTTCGTTTTGAATGTGAACCTAAGATGGTCGTTTTTTAAACACGACGAAGAAGCAGGGGGCGAGAAGCAGGGTTTTTTTTCGTTTTTTGCGTCCTGATCCCATTGGTTTCACGACCCCTCATTATTGCAACGTGATAGTTTTCTTTCGTGCATATCATTCTCATTTTGCACTTCGATCGCTTCGCATACAAAAACGCTCTGCGTGGAGGAGCGATATTCAGTTACAAGTGTCGGTACGTGGGCGTTTGAACAGTTTCGATGCTCCTCTCTATTCCCTGTTGGCCACAAAGCGGTGGGAACGCGTGGGGTGTGGAAAGGGCGCTTGCTGCGTCGCCATGGAAAGGACACGAGTGCCGGGGGCCACACACATTTTTGCAGAATAGCCTAGTAAGCACGGGCCGGAAGTTCGTCGCGGAAATCGCGCCTTCCAGAGGGGCACTTACGCTTTGTAGCTGTCATTGTCCTGCAAATGGCGAGAGATGTGATTGGAATGTGCGATGATTGCAGGATGCGCTTCGTGACGACTGCGACGCGAGCGACCGGTGCGAGACCAACTGCTGTGTCGATCCCATCCTCGCCCCCTGCTTCTTCGTCGTGTTCGTACTCATATCACAGGTGCGTATCCGACTCATGTCCGACTCATATCCGACGTAACAGGTAATCTGGTAACTACCACAATCATCCGCGATGGTATTGTCTACAAATAACTTGAATACACGAATGCTCCTTCAGCTCATCAGCTTGCAAGCGAGGAGCCAATCTTTCGCCACCGTGAAAATTTGAAGATTACTAATAAGAAACAAAAATAGGAAACAACTAATCCACTAAACTTACGTTCAGTTCGTGCTGGTGAACGTGGTGGTGGCGGTGTTGATGAAGCATCTGGAGGAGAGCAACAAGAGAGACCAGGACGAGGAGAACGCCGCGGCAGCCGGACTCAATCCCGAGAAGCGCGCGACGACCGAGGACGAGGACGAGGTGGAGACACACTGGACGACTTGTTCACAATTCGTTTCCAGGATGACGACGCGTCTCCGCAGAAGCGACTCCTGGACGTGCCCGACTTGGAACGAGAGCTGATGGAGGCCGAACAGCGACTCATCGACGCCGGAAAACTAGACTTCACCAACATGGGTGAGACATGCACTTTGTTGTGTGACTAAAGTTGATGTTTTGGCTCTATTGTTGTATCTGTAGTTGTTTGTTTCGCCACAATTTTTAACTGTAGTCTATTACGAAAGAGTTATTTTAGAGAAAATGTAGCGTGTGACTGAATCGCAACTTTTCACAGAATAGAAAACGTGGAGAAAACGAGGTAATGTGGTTCTATTTAGGAGGGTTTTCTACTTGGTAATGGTTTAAAAATTCGTGTCGTAAACGGTAGGTATACTGACGTATTTCACCAGGGACCGTTTTTCCTCGAATAGGACTATAGTGCAATTACTGCGAGTGCTATTTACAGCCGTTGGGGCCGGTGTTTTTTCAAAACTTTTACAGACGCGATTGCAGAGCCGCTGCTGAAACCGGAAATTGACCTGAACCGACGGCATTGGAATGACAACGAGATGGACAACGGTGAGGGCGGAGACTGCGGAAGCGGTGCCGACATGAGAAAGAGTGACCACTTGCAGATGCCAAGTCCGATGTGCGATCGTGCAACGGTGTGGCGGACAGCGGTCGATACAACGGCTTCCACCGACCACCCCTACAGTCCGAGTAATTATTACAGGTGCGAGTGGGTATTGTACAGTACAATGCGAGCCGCTTACGGGCGACAAATCCGACATCCCCCGCATCCCCCCACAACGATTATACTCGCACAATGAGCCGTTATCAGAAGTGCCGGAAATCCGGTAATTGGAAATAGGATTGCCTATCTCAATCTCTGGAAAAAGGAGGGCTGACAGCTGAGAGAGACGCGAAAGCTAATTAGCACTACTTGTCGAAAAAAGAGAGTTTTTTTTGTTGCGGAAGGAGTGCATTTGATATGTGTCATTGCAGATTCTACACGCTTCCCTCCTGAATCCCGCTCACTTGTGTGTCCCGATGATATTGTTGTTTTGTGTTCATTAGTGATTTCTTTTTGCTCGCCTGCTCGTCTTCCCCACGTTTCTCTCCAACTATTCAAAGAGTACATGCAGAGTCTTCCAACTCCCCCCTATCATTTGACAAAGTCATTCAGGGATTGTTTTTGTATAATACATGTGTATGTTGCGCACCATCTGGAGGTGGCACCCCTCTCTCTCTATCTCCTTCCCCACAACTCATATTTGCATACACAGAAATATACCGGCGCGTGTCTCTCTCTCATACATTTGCATGTTTTCCTCCACAGGTGCCCCGTGTCATTCATTGTGTCTTCATTGTATCTGTGTGTATGTATGTTCCGGCCGTCACCTTCTCACCTAGCCGCGCTGCGCTCGCCCCGTTTGCAGCAGCACATATTGCAGTCATTTCACTTCCCAGTACTCCCTTCGCCCAGTATTCCCCAAACATGCGCAGATTCACATGTTCTATATTATACTCACATCGCGTACATCCATCCTTCCGTTTCCAGCTGAAATAAATATTTTATCATGACTATACTTGGCAGGTTCTCTCTCGTGACAACATGCGGAAGACCACACACGTGTGGTGTGTTTGAGTGTGTCTAATGCAGTTTTCGAATCTCTCTTTTTTGTTGATGGTGGCTGGGTGTGTTCCTCTCGTTCTGTCAACTCATATTTGTATGCGTGTGTGTGCAATCTCCCGTTGCCATTTTTTTCCCAGAGAGTCGCTTTCTGGAATGACGGGATTGTAGGTGGTGACGGTGAGCAATCACGCATCCGTGTTGTCTTTTCTCTCCGGGGCTTCCCTTCACTTCGACAATGGTGATTCACCTGGCGCTTGTGATTCGCTACTGCTGATAACGCGCGAACACCTGACGCTTGTACCTCTCGCCTGCTGACTACGATAGAATAATGGCGGGGCGGGGCCTCCACGAGCGCCGCCGCGGCTTTTTGCCTCACTGCGCGCTATACAGTCGCCTGCAACCGGTTACCGTACAGAGTGAGCGCTGCTGCGTATCGATCTGATTACAGGTGGCCCGCCCACTTGACTCGCCAGCTATTTGCATTTGCCTCCACTCTGCGCGTCTGCCGCTCGCGCGCTCCTTATCCGCCACGCTCTCTCGCCGCCCACCCCCGACCGTCTGCGTCTCGGCGGCCGCGGCGCGACGCCGCCGCCGCCGCGCGCTGACTCAGTGGGGCGTGTTCGCATAGTGCGGCCGGGCGACCATTTTAATCACCGCAGTCGGCCGCGCGTGTATTGATCGGCTCGGCTGGTAGGGGGACAACAGCCCCCGAGGGTATTGTGCCCATGGCGGACCACCCGGCCCCGCTGCTCGCCTCCTCCTCTTCCTCCCCGGCCCCCACCCCACCTGGCTATCGATTCAGCGGCTCACGACCTTGTTGTGTCATATGCGGGGGGCCCAGCGCTCACTGCAGCAATAATCTTATCACGTTTGACCCGTCGCCGGTGTTTGTGTAGCCCTCCGCGCGTTTCTGTGTGAGCGATACGTTTTGTGGGGCGTTTCCCGGTCACATGTCGTGTGATTGTACAGCGGTGTCTCGTAGCCGCGGCAACTCGCTGTTTTGCCCGTGTCTCATCCTGGCGAATGCGCCATTCTCTCTCTCGGCCGTCGGCAATCCGTATGCACTTGTTTTCGCGTCTTCCCCGTCTCCCCCCCTCTCCTTCAAAGGAATGCGCTCACTACTCACTCACTCATCATCGACCCCTGACCCAATCATCGCAAACCGCAATGTGACTGCGATCGATCTGCGAGTGGTGTTGTGATATATACCGGTTTGTGGGCCGCGTGTGTTTGCTGCGTCGTTGTCGACACCACCACCACCGCTACCACACCGTCGCTCTCTCTCTCTCTCTCTCTCTTTCTCTCTGTCACATCTCCATTCTCGCTGTAAATTGTGCCTGTACACGGGTGTTCATCGCTGATTGACTGCCCGCTCGATTGATGCATGGCGAGAGAGCGCAAGTAATTATTGTCTCCGTTTCTCGACCTGCATTTGTCTGTCGCCTGTCGTCTGATTCGACGAGCATATCTGATCTCCTTCACACACTTACTACTCATCAGGTGGGAGGGCCGCCGGCTAATCCACCTCTCATCCTTATCACTCGCTCCTCCCCCTCGCCTCACTTGTCGCCTCGCTGCGGTCACCGGCTCTCGCCCCCCTTTCGCGTTCCGCTATTATTACTTCCGTAATGTCACCCTCTCATTCTCGATGTATTGGTGCTAATGCGGTCGTGTGATTTTTGGATACTTGCATACACACCACACATTGCGCGTCTGTTGATTGCCGGTCTCAGTTCGTCCGTACTTGCTCGCCTCACCCCGTTACCCCGTTTCTCCCACCCCGGCGTCACAATATATTTGCGTGTGTGCGCGCTGTTTTGATCCAGACACTCACCACAATCCCATCGTTTCAGTATGAAGACCTTGGTTGCGTGTTTGCTGATACCACTCGCAGCCGCGACCTACATTGAGGTGAGTGTGCCGCCGTTTCCGCGAATAATCGCTCGTTTACGCGACGAGCTCGCTCGTATTGCTACCGCCTAGCATTATTGTGTATGTGTATTGTTTACGGCGCGTGTCTATTTTCTACTCCCCGCTCTATTCTCTCTTTCTCATTCTCCCTCTCCCTCTTAGTCCCTTTACGCTTTCGCCGAGCGCCAAACTTCTGACAGCCTTCTCGTTTTGTCGTCTGCACACACACACACACACAATTTCTGGGGCGTGCGCCGAAACAAACCGCCACCGCCCTGCTATACAGCGCAAAAGAAGTAAAAGTTGTGGGGGGGATATTGGATTGTGCTAGGGTTTGGGTCGCCGCCACCACCCCGCATCCGGGGGCAAATTTGTTTTCTGACAGCCGATTGCGAGGGCTGGTGGTTGCCGCGCTCGGCGACGGCGACGACGTCCAATTAGAGCGCCATTTGGCTGCGTAGCCCTGCGTATCACGTGATTCGAGGTCACCGCGCCGGCTATGATTGCGGTGGTTGCGGGGGGTGAGATTCGGCGATGATGAGAAATGTGTCGCGAGGTGTCGCTATGCGTGTCGCCGATCGCTGGATGGATGACGCGTGCGCAGACTGGTTGCTTCCTGCCTTCCTTCCACCCCCAGTCTCCCATCATTCTCAGTCATTCTTCCGCCCTAATGCGCGCACTCACCACCACCATCACACCGCCCATTCACTTGATGTATCGTTGCGTCTCCTATACGCATGTGATTCAGCATTCTTGGTGGTTCGAAAAGCGCACGCGTCCCATTCAGTGTCGCTTGTTGCTGCGACAAAAACGGCATGATATGAGGTTTGAAGTGCCCTTTGTGGGCATGTATTGTGAAGAGAGAGATGGAAGGATTAGTGCTTTCCTGGCGTCTCAAAACCCTCGTCCCTATATTGTCGTGTTCACGAATGAGAGCGAGTGTGAGCGTGAGAGAGAGAGAGAGAGAGAGAGAGGTGGAGTGTACTTCTGGAAAAGAGGAAGACGAGACGAGAAAGAAGGGGGGAGGGTTCGGGGAAAGTAATGTATGCAGGCGTCGTCGGCCGGGGGAACATGGATTGAGCGCAGCGGCTGGCTGCTACAGCTTCTGGGAGATTCCCAGGAGAGCGCGCTAGAATAGGCAACTCACGCTCTCTCTCTCTCTCTCTCTCTCTCTCTCTCTCTCGTGTCTCTCTCTCTCGCGAGAAGGAGCTCAAGTAGTATCGGCATGGGAACCGCAAACGACGCCACACCACCAAACGCAAACATGCTAAAAGTCGAGGAGTGCTGTGTGAGGCGGCGGCGACGTGCCCCCTAAACGGGGCGTGTTTGTTTCCTCGCATCTCTCTAGAGTAAAGAGAGGGATCGTACTCTCTCTAGAGTAAAGAGAGGGATCGTACCCTCTCTTTTTTTCTCTCTCTCTCAGAACGCGTTTCTCGAGGAATATTGAATATCACATACTTTGCGTACAACAACACAAGTACGAGCACTCTGTGTTGCCACGAGTGTTTCGAGTTGTGAGGGAGAGCGAGTGTCACCCTTCCCAGTTGCATACGTAACGGCGACGCTCTGAGAGACGGATGCCTAAAAGCAAGCACACAGTCAATGCATGGGAACAAGCGATGTAACACGTGCGTGTTGTTTCTAACATTGCGGCAAGATGATGTTGATGTCTGATTGCGACGCAACACACAATACTCTCGGGACATTTCCTTAATTTGCTTGTTGTAAGGGGATAATAATGTGGGATGGAAAGACTAAAGATATCGTTTCAGAGTGTCGCGGCTAATGTGGACGCTGCGTCCCGCAAGCAGGACAAGTTCGTGCCCCTCGTCGCCTTTGAGTGCGGCTACAGGAATAGGTGGGTGGAGGATGCGTTGTGCTGTATCACTGAGTATCGCTGGTCTGCGTGTGCGAAACACATGATGACACATCACGTCTCTTGAATCTCTTGAATTTATGTCGCGGTGTTGCAGGTATATGGGCGAGGATGGTCACTGGAAGACCGACGACAACCGGTACGCCACGTGCCAGACGGGCAAGCTCGACATTCTTAAGTACTGCAAGAAGGTGGGTGTTTTGCACTTTGTATCGTAGTGAGTCTTCCTTCTTGCCCGTTGTGTGCACCTCGTAAGCCAGGGGCGGCGATGAGAGGAGAGTAGAGATCGTTGTGCGTGCCGAAGGAAGAGACAAACAATCGTCCGCCATGCGTGAAGCAGCGAGAGAGAGCACCTTCTCCTCAGTCCCCCTCAACTCAATCAACCTACAAAGGCAGCGCCGAGAGTCGTACAGAGACATCTACTCGCCAGCGAGTGTTTGTGTATGCCTGAATGCAATCATTCCGCTCAACGCGCTTCCCGCGCTCGCATCTCAAATTCGCCTCATTTGCGCTGGCGGCCCGCTCATTTGCGCAGGTGTCCCCCCGCTTCTTTATTCACTCGCCGTCGCCGCAAAACGCGTGTTTTTGAGGGATGTGGGAAAGTGAGGAATGATTAATGGCGCAGGTGGCGCCTCGTCCTCGACGTTCAAAGTCGCCGCCTGTAGTGATGAAATGGTAGGTGGTGGTTTTGTGCGCGCATCCGCTATAGTACACGCCACCGCCAATTGCCCCCCGTCGCTGCGCGCGGCCCCCAAAGACACACAATCGTGATTCATTTGCGGGCAGGTGCGAATATCGAAATCGAAATGCGAGGAGACCAGGAGTCCAGTGTATCTACCGCTGTGCCGCCGCTCCGTGCGTTGTGTACACACTGAATCGACAACATCGTATGTGTACAAGAGAGAAAGGGAGGGGAGGGGGTTGGGTGAAGGGGGGATAGGGTAGAGTAGAGGGGAGCGCGAGGGCGACACGTAATTGAATCCGGCCTGCACCAAACGAGAGCACACACCAGTGGAAGACGAGGAGGAGGAGAAGGAGGGGAGAGGATTGATGAGACAGAGACGCTAATCGACATAATGCATAATGAGCGCACGAACGTCGCGACAGCCAAAGACAAATGAACTATTGTCTCGGCGTTGCCACCCAGCGCACAACACTCTTGCCATAATTGGAGGGATCACAGAATTGTGGGGAGCGTCGAGCAAGCTTTGTTTTCAGTCGTACCCGCTGCTGAACGTGACGAACATTGTGGAGTACTCGCACGAGGTGACGCTGGATCGCTGGTGCCGCGAGGAGGGCTCGCCCTGCCACTACACCCGCACCACCCGACCCTACCAGTGCATCGGTGAGCCGCCACGACTAAATGAGCTTTATATCCAAAACAAAAAAAACACGTCACGCGACTGTGCCCTCAAAAGCATTCGTTAATTTCGGAGGCGATTCCGGCCAAATTCCTAACTCTCGTGTTTCAGTGGGCGAGTTCCGTTCGGAGGCGCTGCAGGTGCCGCACGACTGCCGCTTCTCGCACGTCTCGAACCGCCACGCGTGCAACGACTACAACCACTGGAAGCTCGAGGCCGCCACACAGTGCGCCAACAAGGTAAGTTACGGCATTTATGTTCACCACTCCATTTTCCTTATCAATTCAATTCAATCATTCATTACTCAACTATTCACAAAGTTTTCCTTATGCGTTAATCAATGACGTGCAAACTGTCCGTTTCAGAAGGTCGAGGGCCGCCCGCTGTCTGTCCGCTCTTTCGCGGTGCTCGAGCCGTGCGGTCTCGACCTCTTCACTGGAGTCGAGTTTGTGTGCTGCCCCTCGGTCACCCTCAACAAGGACAAGGTGCGATACGCTCTTTTTCGTATTTGAAGGTTTTTACCGTATAGATGTTTTTACCGTCTTTTAGTATGCATTAAATTATGCCACCCGGCTCACATTTCTTTACACGCATGTGTATACAACACGGCATTTCCTCGGAATTAGCTGTCTATACTAGGAATCGCCGGGCCCAATCTTTTTTCTCCACATAGTTTAGTTTCCTTTTTCTCGAATCGGCTCTTTTTCGCTGTGTACATTAGAGAGGATTACACTCTGTGTGGGTGGACATTGAAAGGGGATTTTGAACCGTCCTTGCGCAATTATGGTTTTTCGCATGCTGCGCGAGACAAGTGTACGCTAGCAATGTGACAGTTGTTTCCGAGAACTGGTCAACATGCTGACGAAAGTGTCGCTGCTTTTCAGATGGGGTGATTAGAAATTTGAAATCGCATGATGATGAATTAGAAATCACAGGCACGCGTTGAGAGTCGTATTATGCATGCATCTGGACGACCGAGAGAGCCTCTAATCAAAAAGTGTTTATGTGGTTTGGCAATCGAGGAACGAGGAGGGAATATGTGGGGAGAGATAGGACCGAAGTAGTTGGGGGGGCTGACAAAGTAAACGCGATTACTTGTCATTACCTACCGGGGCACGCTGTCACTGATACGATTAGCTTATCGACACAGGCATAAGTCATAACGTTGGAAATGGGAACACATAACACATTGTTAGACTGGGGACGTAAATGTGGAAAATTCAGGTCGAGAAGGTGGCGATGACGACCGCCAAGCCGGTAACGGCTACTGAGGAGGACGAGGACGACGATGACGAGTACTCTGACGAGGACGACAGCGAGGACGACGAGGAGTCGACCGAGACGGACAAGAAGCCCGCGACGGCGGCCGTCGGACAGGACCCCTACTTCACCCACAACGAGCCCGCCAAGGAGCACGAGAACTTCAAGGAGGCCGAGGAGCGGCTGGAGAAGAGCTACCACGAGAAGATCAACAAGGTGATGAAGGAGTGGGCCGAGCTCGAGGCCAAGTACAAGAAGATGGCTGCGCACGACCCGAGCGGAGCCGCGGCTTTCAAGACGGACATGACGAGCCGCTTCCAAAAGACGGTGGCGTCGCTGGAGGACGAGAACAAGGCGGCCAAGAAGGAGCTGGAGACAGTGCACGAGGAGCGCGTCCAGGCCACCCTCAACGAGAAGAAGCGACAGGTTGGTAGTAATATAGTAATAGTTTATCACCGTGTTGACTACTTAACATGGGCATCATAGGAAACTAACAGAGCCTACGTGGGGGAACCATCGGTATTTGTTTCCGGGTTACAGTAGTCGTTTGTAGGCGACGCACGACTACCGTCAGGCGCTGGCTCTCCACGTCGGCACCGCCAACAAGCACAATGTGCTCAAGACTCTCAAGGTAAGTGAGAGGGGTTTAAGTGTTTATTTCCAGAATCAAAGACAGAGGTTATATCAAACGCAGATAGTTTTAGTCGAGAGCGGCTTGCGATGACCACTAAATCTCTCGATGTAGTGTGTCCGCCACAGCCGTATTTACAGTTTGCGGCGGTTCTCGAGAATGTTCGTAAATTTCATTTCTTTTAGTACATACATCCGCTTTTTCGATTAGAATAAACATGACATTTAAAACTCTTGCCGGATGTCCCGGCTCGCTGTAAGCCGTATACGGTAGAATGTGTACGCACAAGAGGGATTAGGATGAGAGAGAGGGGGGGAGAGCCGCCGAACACAGGCAGAAATGAGGAGGTACAGACAAATCCGCTTTATCCTCATAATAATTTGTATTCGCTCAAACGCTTTCACCGTTTCTCGTTATCTCCCACTCGCTCTCACCACTCTGCGAATCAACCGAAACCGTTTTCCGAGGGACTGACACAATTCTCATAAAATGTGTTCGGGCGGGAAAGGGAAAAATGATTTGTGTGATATACTCGCACGAACTGCGCAACAGAAATTGTACATGAGAATTGCCTAGATGTTTCTTTGATTTTTGAACACCATACACCACACGTCCTCTTGTGGAGAAATAAGTGCATAACAAATAACGATGAATCGATATTTCAGACGTACATCCGTGCCGAGGAGAAGGACCGCCTTCACATGCTCAACAGGTGAGACAGCGTGACAAATGGGATTTCACTTTACATGTGCGAATGTAATAAGGAGTACATTGCAATTAGGATGAAAGAGAACAAAATTAGGTAAACATATCATATTTTATGCAAATGCAGATACCGCCACGTGCTGCGTGTCGACCAATCGCAGGCGGCCGCCATGAAGCCCGTCCTCCTCCACCGCCTTAGGTACGTCCTTATCTTAACCAGAACGCGGATCACTCGTTCGCACTCGTTTTCATATAACCATTACCAGAACACGGATCACGTTGACACGCTTGTACTCACATGCGTATTTGATAGTCACCCTCGTGGCGTGCTCATTGCCCGTTTGTGAGATGAGCGATCTCTCTCGCACACATCTCTCGCCACTCCCTCCCCAATCATTAAATATAAATTAGCCGTTGCGACAGGCGGTGTTGCACATTTTTGCCGCCTCGCAATGTTCGATCTTCGAAGCGAGGGAGAAAAGAAAACTATTTCTATTCGCGGACGTGAAGCCAGCAATTTCGAGACGCGAAGTTCACGCGCAAATATGTCGTCGTGAGAGACTTCATTACGTGAAGTTGTCGAAATCTTAGTCATGAGAGATTGCGGAAGTCACACGAACACCGTGTACTTTTGCGTGGATTAGTTGCGAACACAATCCTACAATCATACAATAATAGTGTATATCCTAGGAAAACCGCTTGAAACGTCTCAGAGGAATGGATTTGTGATTTCTAATTTTGCCTGATGATTGCGAGGGGATTTTTTTTTTCGGAAAAAATTTCAATTGGAACACATTTTCTGATTTTATGAAATGTTCTCTGTCTTTAATCTGCTACATGCGAATGCTGATGCCAATTACAACATTTGAATGTTTGAACAGAGCCCCATTACTGAATCATGATAATAACACGTGAATGGAACACTCGTCTACATCGTCGTTAATGATATACTTTGGAGATCTATAGTGTGCAAATGTTTGCAAATGTGGAAAATTACATGTCGAAGAAAGCCTGTATCTCCCTACTCGCTACAGTAGCATTGTATAAATTGAATAAAAAAAAGTGTATGCTCTGTTTTTCAGGTACATTGACCTGCGCATCAACGGAACAATGGCTATGCTCCGCGACTTCCCCGATCTCGAGAAGAACGTCCGCCCCATAGCCAGTCAGTTCCTTTTTTCTTTACAAAAAAACTCAATACATTCATCTTTTTCGCAGTAATAACAGGGTGCAGTTTCGCCTATAATTTGGTGTCTGATGACAATGTTGGTATCGGGAAAATTGTGCAGCCCCCCACTCGTAAATATAGTGCGCACTTTTGCGAACGGTTGGTTATTACGACAGAGCTGGGAGCTTTCTAGAGTTCCTTTTTGTTTCCACTCGACTGGTCGCACATAATCATTGTTTTTGAGGGAATACCGGGCGAAGGGGTGTTGCTATTTTCGGTAATGGCTAGACGCTGTGTAGCCGGGTGAACACAACCGCGTGATTCGACTGGCCGGTCCGCGGGGATATTGGCTTTCTCCTCTCTCTCTCGTTCTTTATTCTCCCAGCTCAAGTACTAGTAGGCAATCCGAGCCTCTTTCATGGCAAACAGAGAACACGTCAGGTGTCTCCCGATATTATTTGTGCGGGGCGATATCGGTAATTTCGAGACAGCTGCAAAAATATGTGATTCTGAAAATGTGAGTGTGGAAGTGACGGGAAAGGAGTTTTCATTGGGAGATGTTTATGAGGAACGGTATTTGTGTAAATTCAACAGATCAGTGGTTGCACATGGAGATCAATTACGAAACGATCCGCATTTGCGGCGAAAATGGATTATGACACGAGGAACACATTGATTTCATTATATATTTGTCACATAATTGATACCGACAGTAATAATGCATAAATGAATCCGAATCACTTTTCAGGAAATAGCGTTTATAGATAAATGATTAATTGATTTGAAAAAAAACATTTCAGCGACGTTCTGGACGGAGCTGCGTCGCGAGAACACTCCGGAGCTGACGGACGCGGAGCTCGACTCTCTGGAGGGACTCGCGCCCGACACGCGCAACAAGAAGCTCGTCGACATGTACAAGAGGAGCTTCGACAAGGTACGCGCTTTTTTCGATTTCCATACTTATTACACAATGATACAATTTTGAGCGTAATGTTGAACAAATGATAGTGATGATAGTAATATTAATAATAAGAATAATAATCGTTGTCAGCTGCACTCGTTTGCCAAGCTGGACGTGAAGGCCCCGGCCGCCACCACCCCCGCTCCCACCACCACTGAGAAGACCAAGGTGCGTGGTGATTGGTGCACATCTGCACATCAAATAAAATCAAAACAAATCAATTGTTTCTCGAGAATCGCTTATTCACGTACATATGAGAGATGGTTTGGTTAGCGCTGTGTTCACGTCAAATTAGTTCTCATCGGAAGAATCCAGTGAGGCGACAGGCGCCGAAACTGTTCTCCTCTTCGATATTAATAATAGTCTTTATCTGCCAAGAGAGATCAGAGACACAGTACCACAGTCGGAAATGTACAATGCTGCAAATACTCTGAGATGCGACATATGTACGTCTGTATATGTCTTTGTTTTATTGACGAACGCAACTTATGCGAGTTTGTTCTTCAGGTTCTCGACTCGTCCGTGGACAGCGAGGAGGAGGACGATGAGTACTACGAGGACGAGGACGACGAGGAGGTGCGCAAGCGGCCCGCCGTCGTCGCCGTCGACACCGCCAAGCCCACCATCCACGTCGAGCCCATCGTACACTCGATCGTCAAGCCCGCCCCCGTCGACGAGAACAAGGTTTGTTCGTGTTTGTACGTGTTGTGTAGCTGGTGTTGATTACTAGTATTTAGTAGAAGGTGAAGGTGGCGCAGACTGTTCTGAATTGGTCAAATCGAGTATATATATATATATATATACAAGGTTATGTGATTACGAATTTTGTTTTGAAGGCCGAGAAGAAGGACGCCGCCACGCAGACGTCGGCCGAGGAGGACGAGAGCACGAGCAGCGAGAGCGCCTCGACCGAGGAGGACGAGGACGACGAGGAGGAGGAGGACGAGGACGACAAGTCGAGCGAGCTCAAGGAGCTCCGCGTCGACATTGAGCCCATCATCAAGGAGCGACCGATCGAGGAGCGCCGCCCGCTGCCCGCCTACCTCCGCCAGGAGAGACTCATCCAGACCAGGGTGAGTGGAGAGGGAGAGAGGGATTCGCATTTCCCTGGTCATCACATATCATGTGATAAGCGCCGTGATCCCTTGTAGAACGCCCACCATTCACTCGTTTTTGTCGGCTACGATATCATTTGCCGATGAATGCGTCGCTCTTATCGCTCGTGTTTTGCGGGCGCACGCGCGTCGGCATTGTTCCAACAAAAACGCGATAAGCCTCTGTGGTGTGATCGGAGCGCACCGACCGAACCGGATGTGGTGCACATGTGCAGATGTGAATCAAATTCATGTTACAATTATAGGGCCATATACGGCAATTACCCTTTTAGTAATTACTACTCTCATCTGTGCTAAAAAAAATCATCTCATCTGTGCTAAAAAAAAACACTCACAACAAACTCACAAACTAAAAATAGCAAACGCGAGTGTTTTGCAGAACGACGCCGAGTCGTCGTCGCTGCCCGCCTCGTCGTCGCCTCTCTTCCTGATCGCGGCCGCCGCCGTGCTCACCCTCTCCGTCTTCGCCGTCGCCGCCATCCGCCGCAAGCGCCAACACCACGGATTCATCGAGGTGGGTGTGAAGGGTCAGTCCGCGAGGTCAGACTCAGCTTTTGCTGGCAAAAGACCCGAGAACCCTCAGAAAGATTTCCAGAATGATCCTCAGACGATCTCAGAACGCGCCCCACCCTCAGAAAGATCCTCAGAATGTGTCTTTTTGTAGCATATACTTTTTGATACATAATCGAGTCTGACCTCTACTTAACTACCAGAGGCGCCGTTTCTTGTTGCATAATAACACGTGAAAAAGGCAGAAAATATGATGATACAACAAATCATTTCAGGTCGACGTGTGCACTCCCGAGGAGCGTCACGTGTCGGGCATGCAGGTGACCGGCTACGAGAACCCCACCTACTCCTTCTTCGATTCCAAGGCCTAGGCCGCTCAGGCTCCGCCTATCCAAGCCCCTCCCCCTTTCGACTAGACCCGTCTAGCCGACACTAACCCACTACACTTGTAATAATCTCGCGCGCCCTCATACTAACGTTGTGATGTTGATCCCGTTTTGGTTTGTGAGTGCGTGGAGAAGAAGCACGTCTGTCATATTGTATGTGAATCGCGGCGTCGGCGGCGTCGTGGAGTCGTCGTGGCGTCGGTCCAAGGCTGACGTCACGCGCCGCGCGGCGTCCCACACGCGAACAGTGTTGTGTGTCCTCGCGATTGTACGTTGTGTGTGTATCTCTCCTTCTCTCTTGTGTTCATACTCGATTCAGTCATATTCAGAACTCTTCTTCTCTCCCTCTCTTCTCACACTTCACACAATTTGTACATCAACCCTATTATCCCCCTCGATAACAGCCCACACAATTTCGACAATAATTGATTGAGATATTGATTGTACTATGCTTGTTCTCATTATTCTCGAATATCTTTAGATTAAATATTTTGTAGAATAGTGATGTGTCGTGTTTGCGATAGTGGAATGGGTTATGGGACCAATGGAGAGATATCTGGAAGGGGAATGAAGGAAAGGAAAGAAGGAAGAGCACGCGAGCTCACACATCAAAACACGAAAAAAATGCAATCACATCAGAAGGAATGCCCGTGTGTCACAATACAGCCAGTCACAACAACCATTCTCTTTCTTGCTCCCTCTCTCTTCTTTTCCCCTCCCTCTTCTCTCGAAGTTGACGCGATGCGTCAACTTTGATGCTTACGTCAAATTGAAACGTTGTGTAGTACTAACACAGCCCCTCTCTCTTTGTTTTTGTTTCGTTCTCTCGATTGTTCGTTGAAGAGTGAGTGTTTTCCCCGCGCTCTGGTGTTGATTCAGGCGTGTCTCATTGTAAAGCCTACACATGTCACAACCATATCTCCCCGTTCTCGCGAGAGGAACAAAATCCCAGAGTGTCAGTGAGAAAAAGGGAGAGAGAGAGAGAAATATCAACAACAATTCAGTGCAGCAATGCGATATATTCCTTGGCACATGTTCGTCTTGAGGGAGGCGGGGCCAGAGTGAGCGTCTGCGCCCTCTTCGCGACCCGCACTCTATCGTTGCACTCTCTCATCTCGCCTCTCGATCAATAGAGCCACCTCGAATCTGCCGCGCCGCTACAACAAACAGGAGAGGCGCACCGGTGCTCCCGCGCCTAAATTACCCTCATTACCCGGCTGTCTTCGCGCATTTTCGCCGCCCGCTTTTGATGTTGCGTGGTCTGCGTGGAATGCTTGTGCGCCCCTCGCTGCCCACGCGACCACTCATCGCTCCGTTGCTAATATCATCGCACAAACACCGCCGCCGCCGACGTCTTCCCTTTTCCACGCGTCTCCATTTACTTTGTCTCTGCTATCGCGTTATTTTACGAATATGCACGCCAATGTGGTGTTATGGCTGGCAGTGCGTGTATTATGTGAATGTGAATCGGCTGATCGCCTGCGAGCCGTCAAAAGAGACTCGTCGGTGGTCATTGTTAGTCTATTTCGCATTATCGATCCGATCTGCTTTCCGTGCACTTTCTCTCTTGTCCGTACACTTGTGAGACGAGATGAGCCGATTGCGACAATGTGTTCAGTTCATCCCCCGCATTTCGCACTCACGTTTTCTTCCCTCCTCGGGTGTCTATCGCGGTCTTGCGAGTTTTGACATTCTCACCCGTTCTCTCAACTCTTGCTCCTTCACGGCCCACCGAACTCTCTCTCTCGCACCCGTGTCTCTTGTGATTTCGGGCGTCTCATGTTCCGTTTCTTGCCACGCGTTTCCTGTGTCGGGTCCGGCCTGACGAAGGAAGGAAAAGGAGAGAAGAGAGTGGCGGAGAGAGTGTCCGTTTTGCAGTGGCGAGTGCGAGAGAGACCGTCGTCGCGGAGGGTCGGTGGCTGCGAGAGTGCGTGAGCGAGAGCGAGAAAGAGAGCGAGAAAAAGGAAGAGAGAGAGAGCGAGAGAGAGAGAGAGAGAGAGAGAGCGTGTTTAGAGAGCGCGGAAGCAGCGGTCGGTTAGAGAGAGAGAGTGCAGCCAGGCCGGGAGGGCGGGCAGGAGGCGCGAGCAGCAATGGAGCAGCCCGAGAGCGCCAGTCTCGCGCCGCCAATGCTGTCCGACGAGCGCGGCTCACTCAAGGTCCGTTGCCCTTCTGGTCTCCTAATGGTCTCCCGCTTACAGCGTCAGAAGAAGGAGTACCGCGATGAGAAGAAGCGCGTGGCCAAGGAGCTGGTCTCGGCGCTGCGCGACCCGACAGTCGTCGTCATGGCCGACTGGCTAAAGGTGAGCTGGGAAAGGGAGGAAAAGACATTATCATCCACCAACTCTTTTTAGGTGCGCGGCACGCTGCGCAAATGGAATCGCTACTACTGCGTCCTCAAGCCGGGACTGATGCTCATCTACAAGAACAACAAAACCCACAAGGTATTTATTGAGTTGATTAAGTGTTTTCTGCGCGTCTATGATTCACAAATTAGCGACCTATTCAGTCAGAAATGTCTCTTTTTCGATGTCGCGTCCTGTCTACTTTTTGCGCGTCTCTCGACTGTTTTCGATGGTTTCTGAACAGCTGTGATCATTTAATCGCGCCCCTTTGCAACCACAACACCACATATACAAGTGGTGCGTGAAAATTTCATTGACTCTCGACGTGAGCTGCTGCAATATCTTTCCTTTAGCGCGCAATGAGGGAATAAATTTAGACTATGGCACGTTGGAAGTTAGATGATATAAAAGGGATGATTGATGACTTTGAGTCACTGGCGCGACTTTCATCTACCGACATGTTTCAGCACGGCTACTGGGTGGGCACGATCCTGCTCAACACGTGCGAGCTGCTGGAGAGACCCAGCAAGAAGGACGGATTCTGCTTCAAGGCACGTTGCCGCTATACCATGACCGTTTTCGCTGGAAATTTAGCCTTTTCGCAATTGGCAGAGGAGAGAGAGGGAGGGAGAATGGGGTGTGCTAATCCATGATTCTCGAATTGCGCGTCCGCGTCAATTGGCTGGTGACAAATCGCCGACAATCGAATAGCTTGTTACCATCTCTCTCTTTACAATATTGTGTTTCACGTGTTCTTAAAAAACTGTATAAATTATTATGAACAACGAATGCCTGCAGCTCTACCACCCGCTGGATCAGTCGATGTGGGCGACACGCGGTCCGCTGGGCGAGTCGCACGGAGCCGTCACCCTCCAGCCCCTACCCACCGCCTACCTCATCTGCCGCGCGCCCAGCGAACAGGTTCGATACTTTGAGCGTGTTCACTATTGATTACCGGTGAACAGTCACTCTTTTTTGCGGCTCGCATTTTCACACTCGCGACCGACTGACTCTCTGGCATAGGAGAGAGAGAGAGAGAGAGAGAGAGAGAGAGAGAGACGGACGAACAGTGATCGGAAACGTGATACCCCCTCTCTTTGCTACTTTATCGAACTGGTTACGCAAGCATATATCAGTGGGTGTGTATGTGTGTATGATTGCGCCGCGTATATTGTTTTGACTGGGAATGACAGCATGGGGATGCGTGAGTGTGTCGTCGGGGAATGTGTGAACCGGGATGGATAAACCATATAAGGCATGATTGCAGGCGGGCAGGTGTTGGATGGACGCGCTCGAGCTGTCGCTGCGCTGCTCCGGACTCCTCATGCGCACCATGCACAAGGTAAAGTAGCCGTCAGTCTCTTCAAACGACTCCGAATTGTTTGTGATTACCCTGCAACGACTTGGAATTACTTTGAATGACTTTTGATATGTATTCGAAGAGACTGATCACGCTTTAAAGCCGTGTTCCTAGTTATCAGAGGACGGACAATAGTCTGCAAAACAAGATACGCAGACGGTTAGAGCTGAGCACCGCAGTTCAACTTGCCAAAGTGCAGTCAGTCGTTCTTCTGCCATAGTGTACTTGACATGGCATGACATATATATGTTATGTCGCTTTTTGTAGTTGGAGATCACCAGTCTCCATCCCCAACTACTTGTTGCATAGTCAGGATATAGCGATTCTATATAAATGATTGATGGGTTTTTTTAAACCTCTCACTCACTGTAGTTATGTCTTGGTTATGTATTGTGTGATTTTCCCTTTCCTTTTATACTGTTCCTCATTGATTGATTGATTGATTGATTGATTGATTGATTGATTGATTGATTGATTGATTGATTGATCGTAGTTGGACGAGAAGAAGGAGGAGAAGGAGGAGCCGCTGGCCAAGGGCGACACGGATTCGCTGGACGCTGTGGAGCGGGAGCCCGTCTCCGACACGGAGGCCGAGAAACACTTTGACGGTGCGCCTTTTTTTTGGAATATGATTGTTCACGATTTCTTGTTGAATCATTGCAATCCATGATCATACTTCATTGTCAATATTGGTTAAATGGTATGGTCTTGTTGAACCAATCCATGACCATACGTCATAGTCAATATTTGTTCAATGGTATGCAATGAATGGGAGAGCCCGAGTAGTGAACCTGAATTGTTGCTGAATGCGGTACTGACGTCATTGAGTTATTTGCATTTTAGGGTTGGACGATCAGGAGGAGGCTGTAATGTCGGAGGGAAGTGACTGCGAAGATGCGGCCGAGGAGAGCGCGTGGACGAGGAGTGAGCCCGAGGCGGTCAGTCTTTCTCTCTCTCTTTCCCTCTCTCTTTCTCTCCCTCTCTCTCTCTCTCAACTCCCTGTTCAGTTCGGTCTGCTCGGCGATGGTGCGCAGACGGAAGAGGTGGGCGAGGAGAACAAGTCGCTCGTCTGGTCGCTCCTCAAGCAGGTCCGCCCCGGCATGGACCTCTCCAAGGTACGCGGTCATTGAGTGATAGACACGAGAAGATTGAGTGGTATTTCGCTTTTGTAACTCCGCGTTTTTGGAACTCTGTTAATTATCCACACGGAATCGATCAAATGTGTGATGCATCCTCAACTGGTGTATGTAGGTCGTCCTGCCGACGTTCATTCTGGAGCCGCGTTCGTTTTTGGAGAAACTGGCCGACTACTACTACCACGCCGACCTACTCGCCAAGTGAGCTCGTACATTATTTCCGAGTACCTCTCGCTCGTAGTTCCTTATTGGTTGCTCTCGCAATAGGCCTCGTTTCGCTTCGTGCCCTTTTCGCGTCTCTCTCCTTTTCTCAGTGTCCTCTCTCTCTCTCCCTCCCTCCCTCTTTGTGCGTATGTGCTATTCCCGGAGGAGTCTTGTCTCATCTCCTTTAGGATAGTTGACCGCCGCCGCCACGGCTGTGTGCTGTAAACAAAACACGAATATAGAAGCATAGAAGAGGAAAAGGAAGGAGAGGGGGAAGTTATGAGTATAGTCTGCGCCAGAGCGATAGTTTTCGATCTACTTCACTTGCAGTTCAAAACGGTGCCATAACCGTCTGTCTCGCTTGTTTTGCGCGCTATTGCCGAGACCTGACGCGTATTCCTCTGATCTACCCCACAGCGCGCAACTTATTGCGAGCATAAAACTATATATGCTTGCAGGGCGGCCGCCGAGGATGATCCCTTCGAACGCATGGTGGCAGTCACCAAGTTCTACCTCTCGGGATTCTACAAGAAACCCAAGGGTCTCAAGGTTCGTTCTTTCGCTTTTTACGCATTTTATCATCGATTCGCCAAGTTTTGATTTTTCTTGACTACTTGTTCTTTATTCAACTCCTTTTTTCAGAAGCCGTACAACCCGATTCTCGGCGAGACGTTCCGATGCAGTTGGCAGCACCCGGACGGCAGCAACACGTACTATATTGCCGAGCAGGTGAATATTTGCGCAATTAATGGCTATGTCGTTCTACGGTACTTTATAGGTGTCTCATCACCCTCCAGTCTCCTCGCTCTTTGTCACCAACAGAAAGGCCGGATTCAACGTGCAAGGTGGGTAGGAAAAATTTCATAATTTATTTAATTTTTATATTATCATTTTATTGAATATTTTATTATATTTTTTTTATCAAATCTATTCCAGGCACTATCCTCGCCAAGAGCAAGTACTACGGTAACTCGCTGTCGGCTATGATGTTGGGATCTATCAAGTGAGATAATTTATCTTTATTACTTTATTAAATCAAATTGTATCAGGTATAATTGTTCGATGAAGCAGTGACTTACTTGAATACTTGAATGCTTCTTCAGCTTGCCTCCGCGTACTACGGTGTTTATTACTACTGAAGAATTAAATAGAAATATACAATAATGTTTTTTTAGTAAATAACTTGGTATGCAGGATCTCTCTGCTGGCTCGCGGCGAGACGTACACTGTCACCCTACCGTACGCCAACTGTAAGGGAATCATGATCGGCACGCTCACCATGGAGATGGCCGGACAGGTAGCGATTGATTTGCACTTGCATATTTCGTCTATTTATACATGTATATTGTTATGTATCCGGGACCTATACCTCTTCTTAAGTCTATTATTGTATTCATGTTATTCATACTCATATTCTGTCAGGTGTCGATCGAATGCGACCGCACCGACTACTCGACCCTGCTCGACTTTAAGCTCAAACCCATGTTTGGAGGTGCGCTGTTGTTGTTGTTGTTGTTATTGTTGTTATCGTCGTCGTCGTCGTCGTTGTTGTTGTTGTTGTTGTTGTTGTTGTTGTTGTTGTTGTTGTTGTTTACGCGTTTATTCACAGGTTCGATGAACCAGATCGCTGGCTCGATCAAGTACGGCAAGGAGACGCTGGCCGAGATCGACGGCCACTGGGACGGGCTGATCCGCCTCAAGAACCTACAGCAGGTGGGAGACGTGAGAGGGTGGTCTAGTCGATTTGGGATATATTTATATAGTTTCTGGTCTAGTCTATTCAAAAAAAATATATTTACATTCGCAGCGAGTTCGCGTAATGTAGTTGATTCCGAGTAGGTGAGAGACGGCGTCGTGGGTGGTTGTATTTGTACATATGTCAGAATCAGAATATTCAAGTAGGACATGGCAAAATTTTCTGTGTCGAATATATTTATTCGCATTGAGTTTGCGTGTGTTGATTCCGAGTATGTTCGTGGATGGTGCTGACAACTTATCTTTTATCTTGCAGGGCACGAAGCAGGAGCTGTGGAACCCGACGCCGGAGATGATCAAGCAGCGACTGCCGCGATTCGAGATACCCGAAGAACTGCAGGAGCCATTCGAGAGTGTCAAGTGAGTGGAAGAGAGTGAGGGAGGGAGAGAGAGAGGGGGGAGAGAAAGAAGATAGGAGAGAGAAGTGGGATTTGTAAGGGAGAGAGCGGCGAGAGACGAGAGAATCAGTGCAATGTTACGATACCAATACTTTTTTCTTTAGGTTGTGGTCCAAGGTGACGGCGGCGATTGCAGTGGAAGACCAGTACGAGGCGACCAAGCAGAAGACGGTGCTGGAAGAGGAGCAGAGGTTCGTGCACCCGTTGTGTTATTGATTTATTGATTGATCTAGAACTCGCGCTCGTTCCGGCGTCCCGCACAAGCCGAGGAACTTCAAGCACAACCCCGTCAAGGACATCTACGAGTATGTACATGCAGAGTGAGTGAATATTGATTGATTGATTTGGCTTACCAATTATTGTAAATTATAGGTATCTTACAGGTTGTATCCTAAAGGTTCTTACAGGTTACAGGTTACAGGTTACATTGTATTTTACAGGTATCGTCCGTGGAATCCGCACAACGACGTGAAGCAGATTGAACACAACTACGAGGTGCGCACGATCACTCGTCTCAAGGGCCCGAAGAGAAAGCCCAAGCCGACCGGTATCACTGCACAGGTGGGCAGCGTCGTCAACATTCGATATATCGTGATTTCACAGTATGAGAAATCATAATTTATCGTTAGAATCATTTTAGCTGTACATGACATTGCAATTTAGTCGAACCGATCGATAAAGAAGAAGTAATAATGAGAAATCAATCATTGTTTATGTATGTGGTGAGGCGTGGTGATAAGAGCGTGTTCGTATCTCGTGTGCTACTCCCTCGTTCAGATGAGGACTGCGTCGTCCGAGTCGTCCGAGTCGAATGACGAGCGGCCGGCTACCCGACAGATGCAGCAGCCTGTCGACTCTGCCGCCCAGACCAACATGCAGGTGCGTCCCACCTTTGTGTGTGGTCCACGTCGATTCATTCAGGAGTCGCTGGATCGACAGGAGGTGCGGTTGAATCGTCTTCTCGACCGCGTCGACTCGCTCACTGACCGACCGCTGCTCAGCAACGCACAGGTATGCGTTTAGGGTCGCTGATCTCTGATATGAGTGGTGCGTTTCAGATTGTGCTCGTCATGGCGCTATTTGGCCTCATCCAAGCGATCTCGCTCGCCATCCTGAGAAAGTAGATCGGTAGGATCTAGGCTTGTCCGGTAGATTGCCTCCCCCGCCCCCGTGGATTGTGATTCTCCTTCTCTCTCTCTCTTGTGTTGTCTCTCAATCGTTTGCCGAATGTACACTGATATTGTCGCGTGTGTGTGTGTATGTTCAGCCATCTCTTTCTGTGTAGTTCTACTAATAAGTAGCACATGTGTGATCGCCTCGATTGGTTCTGTATCGAGATACGTTCATTTTACCGTGATGATGAAAAGTTTTATCGTGTTTATGATGTCAGAGCATGTAGAGATTACGATATTGATAAATTGTTCGCTTTATTCTGCGTTTGCATGATATGAAAATGCTTTGATGCAGCTAATCTAGCTACCTGGGGTCAGAGAGGCGAGAGACTGTGCTATGTGGTGAGAGACGCAGAGTGGGCAATTGCGCGGCAAGCGTCTTATTTCAAATAACGCGCATGGCAACCGATCCATTAGAGGTCGCGTGTGTCGTACCTGCCTCCATATTCATTTACCTGTGTTCGTGGAATGAGTGATTGTGGGTGTTGAGTGAGTGAAACTTGAATGATTCAGCATGACCCGGCGAAATCGACGAAGAAGCAGTAGCCGGACGTCAGATGTGTGGTGAGTGTTGTCCTTTCCTTTTTCACAATAATACTTATTCGTATTCGCTGTCAGCTTGTCCCAAGTGCATCACGTTCTCTCAATGGAGTCGAGTCGCAAACGTTTTGTGTCGGGCGTGTTTGTTGTGTTATGTGCGTGTGATGTATAGCAGTCGATGTTTAGGTCGCTTTACAAGACGGCCGAGCAACGACACCACAGCAATCAGCATCTCAACCAGGCGCGTTTCTCTCTCTCTCTCTCTCTCTCTCTCTCCCTCTCCTTGTTTACCTCCTGGATAATGACTCGTGCATGTTTCTTTGTACAGCCCAAGGTTGGTGTTTCAGGATATCACGCTAGACGACTTGGATGTGTCGATTCGGGCGATGGAGGAGCGGCTAGCCACGGACGCCCGACAACGCCGGCGATCGGACAGTCAGAGGAGGATGAGGTGCGATGTGATGTTTCAACCGTATCACGCTAGCTCAATGTGGAACACTTATAGACCTTGAAGAAAAGATAAGTGAAATCTCATTAAAGCATCTCGTGTTCAGTGACCCGTCGTCGGCCGTATCCCGCCTCACCGACGAGAACGCCCACCTGCGCGCCGACAACCAGCAACTGCAGTGAATCGATCGGATTATTGATTGATTGTTTGATTGCGTATCGATCGATTCAGGCTGAAGGTGCGACAGCAGCAGCAGCGCATCGACCAGCTCACCCGCATCATTCAGGCCATGAACCTGTGAGGCAATGCTGATTAATATACCTGTTCGTTTAGTCTTGTGACGTTTCGTATGCATCTGTTGTATAGTCAGGATATAGCGATTCTTTATGAACGATTGCTTGATTGTTTGATTGACCTGCTCGTTCAGTGACATGGGCATCTCGCGCCGCTCGCACTCGGACCTGTCCCGACAGAGCAGAGGAAGAGGAGGAGAAGGGAGAGGAGGAGGGAGCGGAGGAGGAGGGGAGAAGGAGCAGCGCGTGTGGCCCTCGCCCGTCCGCCACTCACCCATCCGCCCGTCCAGCCAGTCGACGGCCAGTCCGCTCAAGGTATTGCGATTTACTACATACATTCTGATCTGTTATAGCTGTATCCTGATATATAGTTCTATGCTCGCAATAAGTTGCGCGCGTATGTCAGAGGAAGACGGAGAGTCAGCTCTCGGCAATAGCACGCAAAACAAGAGAGGCAGGCATGCGGTTATGGCACCGTATTTCGAACTGCAATCGAGGTAAATCGAAGAAAAAAACGTCGTTTCAGAATCCGCAGCCGGCGCGTGCCCGCCAGATTCTGCGCACTGCCGGCATCGATTCCGAGGTTATCGAGACGAGCACCAGCGTGTCGCACAGAGGACCGAGGAGCAACTCGGTGAGTATTGATGATATTCAAGTTGCCGTTGTTTGTGTTTGCTTCTTCATTTTATCGTGTTATGTTTTTCAACATTATAGTGGACGGTGTTGGTTATTTGTTGAGCTTGAAACCCGTAATCAAAATTAAACCTCTTAATTAAATTATAATGTAAATTATCAATCTCCTGTTATTTGTTTTCAGACGCGTCAGAACGGCAACACCTCCTACGACATTTCCTCGTCGACCACCACTGATTCGTCGGCGAGAAAGACGAAGAAGGGGCCGGTGCGGGTGGGCGAAGCGGGACGAGCGGGCAGCGACAAGGAAAACGGACGGAGGCGAGTCCTTTAGGCAGACTCAACTTTTGCTGGCAAAAGACCCTCAGAAAGATCCTTAGAATAGGCCATTTATCGTAAAGCGGCTTTTTGATACATAATCGAGTATGACCCCGTCTTTTGTGTGTCGTCCTATTCACGCGCTGTTCAGGCATCAAGAGCAGAGCTCGTCGTCGAGTGATGACGTGCGCAGGCGGAATCGCTCGGTGGGCCGCCGGCTGTTTCCCGAGACGGCGCTGGAGAGGCCGGACCTGCGACTCGATCTCAACGGCTCGATGCGACTCCAGCCCAGTCCTCCTAAGAACACGTCCACTCCGATTCGAGCCGCGCCACCGCGGCAGCCAGTGACGCGACCGCCGCCCAAGCCACGACCGCAGATTGTCGTTCAGGTGAGTATCGAATGTTGCTGATTGTTGGAATGTTGCGTCTAGGACGCCCCCAATGCGACTAGGTTCTTTGTCGAGTCGGATCTTTCCACGACCGCTCCATCGGCGCGACAGCCCGTCGCACTCGATCCAAAGTCGCTCGAGGTAGGTTTTACTTAATTATGATATCCGACTAAGTAGGATATATTACTGTTCGTTTCAGTACCACCTTCGTCTGAAGCGTCCTCGGTTCGTGTTGCGAGTGGAGGCTCGTCAGTCGGCGATCCGCGAGGCAGCCATACAGAGACACATGATCGAGAAGAAACGACGTCACGCTGCGAAAGCGCTCCTGGAGGTTAGTTGAGCACCTTCCTTCTCATTGTTTAAGTAATAATCCAAGAATCCTCTTGTTCTCGACTAGGAGGACCGGACCCCGGATTCAAGCGGCTAAACAGAAAAAGAAATAAGTGTGTGTCCGCCTGCAGGGTCGTGTTTCGATGTCGGAGGTGCGCGGCCAGCTCTACCTCGACCCCACTGCCGTGCGAGCATTCGACGAGCGGGAGATGAAGAAGAACACCAAGAGGTGAACATAGTGTGATGAGAGACGTTAAAGCCAGGGACCATGAGTGTTGGAAAATACTTTTCTTTATCCTAAAAGGTGATTTCATTTTTTTCACCTTGTCCTTTAACATTTTTTATAGGAGAGTGGAGGGCACGAACGAGTTCCGTCACTCTGTGCAGCGCAAGGCGGAGAAAGTGGACCGCGCCGCGAACCAGCTAATCGCGCATTGCTTCAGCCAAGTAAGCATAACGTTTTTACATTTATAGTTTAAACAATGATTTTCCAGAAGACAAACGCCGAACTACATCTGCGACGCTCAGCGTCGACTCTCTGAGAACTACATTTTTGTACATTTTCAATGTCATTCACATTATACGGTCTCTCGTTACTGTCATGTCTGCCATTTTTGAGTCATTGTAATAGTAAGATAAAGACATTACCTCTGTTTGAAAATTCTAATTTTGGCGCGCGTTTCCATTTGAGAGTGTTGCACGAAAGCGCACATTGAGTGGGCGCGGCCCGGCCAGCCAGCTGACATCGATCTTTCCACCGCTCTCGCCCCACGAAGCGGTGCGCACGTCTTCATTTAATTCCACGCGCGTACTCTCACTGAACCAATATCGAAATCATCGCACACTTCACACGTTTTGCGCACTCACTCCGCGTTCCTCACCTCGAGTTGTTTGTTCCGCCTGTATGTTTTTTGGTCGCATTCAATGGGGTCACCGCGCTCGCATCGCGAATTGAGAAGGTTTTGCGGTCTCGTGATTTCTTCACGTTCTCGCACGTTGCAGATGGTGTGATGGAGGAGGAGTGTGGCAGCTCGCATTCGCCCCTCAGCAGCGCGACCAGCAGCGATGTCGAGCCGACGACGACGACGACTGGAGAGGAAGGTGGGAAAACAAACGTCATTTTGAAAATATCATTTTGGCACTCACAATCAGAGGTTGAGCGACAATCTGGATTTTTAGCCGCTTCGTTTTATTGGAATTTTTTTAATGTTTTGATGAGGGTTGGCGATTGATTGACCTGTTGGGTTATTGATATGTATCAATGGAGGTGAAGATGTTCGTTTGAGTGGATGAATGGAATATTGGTGTAGAAAGTGATATATCGCACTATTGATTTATTGATTGGTTTGTAGTTACCGTGTCGGCGGACGACCGACTGCGGGGTCTCTTCGAGAAGTACAACATGCAGGAGAAAGAGTTGTCAAGGCGAGTGTCTCTCGGCGTTTCCCCAATCACGAAATTCCTTGCAGGTTAGAGCAGCAGAACAACGAGTACCGCGACCAGTTGATACGCACGATTCGCGAGCGCGATCTCAACGCCGAACTGCTCAAGGTGGGTGGTTGTGTGTTGCTGCATGAATTAGAAGGAGGCGCACTTGGTGGACACTCTAGCGGCACTAACTGATGTCTCGTTGCAGAACGTGCGCGGCGAGCAGGCTGGGAAGATGGAGGAGCTGGAGCGCAAGGTCGTCACCCTCGAGTCGCAGCTCAACGTCGCCAGGGTGAGTCTTCTCTTCAAAATATCACTTTCATTTCTACTGTCTGTAATCTGTAAAGGTATCATATCTCAACACAGTAGTTTCTGGTTGCCGTCACGTTGTTTCCGATGATGTGATGTACATATGTGTGTGGTTCAGGATCGTGCCACCGCTCAAGAGTCGCACTACACATCCACCACCCGCGACCTCACCAACAAGTTCAACGCGTCCGTGCAACAGGTGCTTTACTCGTGTACGCGTTTGTTGTAATGCTATATCAATAAGAGAATATCAGAGTATCACATATTTACCCGGAATCGTTATAGCCGTACCAAATGAATCGTTATAGCTATATCAAATGAGAACTGAAATGATCTTTCTACAGTTGACGAAGAAGGCCGATCTGGCCGAAAAGGAGAAGAACGAGGCTGTGATCAAGTACGCTATGCGAGAGGCCGAGGTGAGATTTCCCGTTTCATTGAATAACTTTGCATGTTGGTTCGCTAACTAAACAAGCATGGGTGATGGAGTATAGGAAGAAAGTATGGAAAGAAAAGGAGTATAAGTGATAAACACTTATTCAACTAAACAAGTATAGGTGATGCGCATCAACGCCGACCTCGCCAAGAAGGACGACGAGCTGAAGACGCTGCGAGAGGAGTGCGAACAGCTCAGGAACAGCACCGAACAGGAGAACCTCAGCAAACTGGTCAGTGCAGTGCTCTTCTTTATTGTTTTAGCAAGCTGGTAAGTGCTCCTCTCTATTGTTCTTTTTTTATTCATATAACATGTTTTGTGTAAGTTTGTTGTTGTTGTTGTTGTTGCATGAGTCCTTTCAGGAGCGCTCAAACGAGGAGCAGCTGGTGGAAATCGAGAAGCTCAAGTGCGAGCGGCTCGATCTCGACAACAGACTCAAGGTGGCCGAGAAGCGCATTGAGGTGAGCCTTATCGTATCATATATCAGTTATTTTGTTACTCACAGAACAAGCATGAGAGATCGAGACATTTCTGCGTGAAATCGTCTGAAAAGAACACTTATCATATCGCAAGACAGCGGTTTTTGGTTACCGTTACACAGTAAACACTTAGGTGGGGCAGTCGGCGCTGGCGGACTCGAAGCAGCAGATGGAGGTGCTGCGCAAGCAGATGTTCCAGCTGAAAGAGGACAAGGCGACCGTGCAGGACGAGCACCGCGCGTTGCTGCAGAGAGTACAGGTGCGCTCGTTGTCTAAGAAGACGTATAACCTGATGAGGCTAGCGCTAGAGGAGGAAGGAAGTGGGTAGGAACTTGCTCTCTCGCCCATTCTCCGCGTCATAGATAGTCATAGTAGGAAGGAAATGCACACGAGAGGAACTGCTACAGCAGCTACACCAAACGATGAGGGTGCTTCTCGCAGTACCTACCATGTGCACTACCTTTACCTTTATATGCAATATTTGATTACTGCGTGGTTTTGTTAGTGTCACATCCTTACCGCCCACATCTAGGCAGACGAGGAGCGCAACCAGGTGTGCTCGTCGGAGCAGCAGAAGCTGCAGACTGAGCGGGAGGAGCTATACAAGCAGGTGAGCACGCCGTTTAATATGAACCTAGCGAACAGGGTATGACAGATGTAGACAAAATAGTGGGAAAAAAATACAATAAACGAATCTGAGATAGAAACTTATGCTTCACCGGCGATGAGGAAGAGTGCTTTCTTCACCGGCGCAGTATAAATGGTATATTTTTTTTTGCTTTCAGACGGCGTCGCAAGCGGCACGCGTGTTGGAGCAGCAGCTCGCAGAAGAGCGGCGCGCCAACCAACTACAATCGTGGGTGCTAGCTAGAAAGACATTTAGATAAGCTAAAGGAAAGAAAGAAAAAAAAGAAAGAGAAAGAAGAGAAAGAAGGAGGGTTGATGTTTTATAGCCAACTCTCTACCGCCGAGTCTCGCGTGGAGCAGTTGGAAAACGAGTTGGAGGAGGAGCGGCGGACGCGCGAGGGACGCGAGGCGGAGCTGCGACGGCTGCAGGACATTGAGCAGCACGTGAAGAGCTGCGAGGAGTCGGCGGCGGCGTCGCGGTTGACAGCCGAGGACGCGACGCGCGACAAGGAGACGGCAGAGGCGGAGGCGGAAGCGTGCCGCAAACAGGTCGGTATCGTTCTTATATTACAGGTAGGATGCAGATTAGGCGAACAATCGGTCACTGTATTCAATCATTTTTTTTCTATGAAATGATAGGTTGATAGTAGTATGTTTCATATATTGTCCGCAAGGATCTTCGAGTTTGGAAGAGGGTTGCAGCCGTAACTATTCACCCGAAAACAAGACAGACTCTTGAATTATAGCTATTGCAAACCGTTGTATGTGGTGTGCCATGAACATTATGCCCTGTCGATTCAGGCGGAGCACATGCTGGCGATCAACGAGCAGCTGAGCGAGCGGAGCTCGCAGCTGGCCGGCGAGTGCGAACAGCTCAGAGACCAGGTGAGCCCTTCGATGCCACTATCATTCCATTATCAATCTGTTATACTATCAATCTATTGACATGTTCCTAATATCATTCCGCTATGTTTTATTACATGTAAACTCGACTCGTTTATGTTCACTATTCACTGACGTTTGCCTTGCTATCCCTTCGAAACTTCTTGGTTTCGAAGAGACAGACCGCACCTTCACAGCGTTGCAGTGCATTAATTGATTTCAGAACGCCAAGCTGGAGTCGGATGTGCGCGACGCTACAACATCTCTGCAACACGCGCGGCAAGAGGTGGACGATGTGGTGCGTGCCTGTCTCACTCAATACCTCCATGTCCTATTCTCCTTTTTTCAGAAGGCCGAGTTGTCGGCGGCGGCGGCGCGCGTTGTTGAGACGCCCTCGGTCAGCCAGCAACAACACGACGAGAGCGTAAGAAGAGGTGGGTGGTGTTCAGAAATCAAAATGTTTATTCGGAATCGCGATCATGATTATAACACGGCCAACACGAAATCACTCATAAGAATCTACGAGATGCTACGTACTCTGAATTGATCCGTATTTGTCGTATCCGAGATCAATTCAGCGTACTCGCTAAAATGTATCAGTATTTGTCGTTTAGTATCCGAGCTAGAGAAGGCGTTGGACGAGGCGCGCAGCGAGCACGCCGTCTACAGGAAGAAGCAGGCGTCGACGGTCAAGGAGCTCAAGCTCGAGCTCGCCAATCTCAGACGCGAGCGCACCGCCGACAAGGTGTGTTTTTTTTCTTTTCTTTTTAACGATTGCACGATTTTATCTTTTTTTTTCTTATTTATTCCAAACTGAGGCTGTTGATAGGCGATATAAAATCAACACTCACTTATCGTTGCACGAAACGAGTCACGACTTGTCGCACGAAACGAGTCATTCACTCCTTTTTACAAGTCATATGAATCTGATGGCTAGCAGTACATGTTGAGTAGCTGTGCCCAAAATGTACCTGTATCCAGTACCTGGAGCCGATTCGGGGCGAGCCGTCGGAGGAGGCATCTTCCGTGATCGCCAGCACAACGAGCCGGGCGAGCAGTGTGCTCAGCATAGACCAAGTGCGTTTTTCAACCTTTCTGAATACACCTTTGCTTAATTAGAGAGGTCTTGGCAATGTATATAGATTTTCTCGAGGAGCACGTGCGACAGTGCTTGGAGGAACTGCAGAAAGAGACAAAGTCAGATATTTTTTCGTAGGTGGGTAAGGAGCGTCCGGAGACGTCGCAGTCGGAAGAGTCCAAGGGCGAGCGGGGCGGCGAGAAGGCGCAGCCGCAGGCGACTGCTGTCGACGACCCCGCACAAGTGTCCGTCAACCAGGCCATCCTAGACAAAGTATGTGTGTTTAGCATTTCGTACCTTTCGTACTTAGAAGCATAGAGAAATTTCGTACGTTTCGCTCGAAACCATGCAGAGTATTTGCGATTAGATCTTTAAAGGAGCATACCACTCTAAATTTTGTGAATAAACTACAACTAGCACGTGAAAATATACGAAAGCACAATCTCTTTTCATGATTATAATGTATGCTGAAATGAACAGAGCATGTAAAATAGGTGTTCGTAAATTTCGCAGTGTATAAGGATTGCCCCCGGTCTGCGCGCACACTCGCTGAGTGTGCGCGCAGACCGGGGGCAGTCCCATACACTACGAAAAAGTTATGGGTCGCCCGTTTCGTTTTCGACGATTGGTTTCAAGTTTGTTATTTTATATTCTCGATACCTATTAAATATTTTTATTGTTCACAGTTTCTCTGAACCATGTAGAAGCGAAAAGACAACTCGTTTTCTTGTAAAATACGCGTTCGAGTTCCATTGGATCATTGTTCACTAACAATATTTTGTGAAGTTATGTTTTGTAAATTGGGAAATACATTTTCGTATTCACCGAAATTTGACATGTTCATACTACATATTCGAAAAGAATCCATGACATGAAATTTAGAGTGGTACTTTCCTTTAAAAATGTGTTGATCTGACATGTCTCAATTTCAATTGGTTATCCATTGCGTATGCTGGAAACGTATGGGAAAATATGTGGCTATCAAAAAGGTGATGCAAGTCTCATCACTGTATTTGAGGTAGTGAAGCTGTACGTTTCGTATGAAACCATGCAGAAAAAAGGATTTGCAATTAAATCTACAAAAATGTGACGTGTCTCACCTTTGAGGTGGTGAAGCTGCAGCGTCAGCTGGCGCGGCGCACCGAGAAGATCGAGTTTCTCGAGGAGCACGTGCGACAGTGCCTGGAGGAGCTGCAGAAGAAGACAAAGTCAGAGTTTTTTTTGAATTTGCACGGTCCAATAGTATTTTATATCTTTCTCTCAACCGTGCAAGATTTTTTCCACCGAAAATTTGTCCCAAACACATTTTGTCGAGGGTATCACGGAAGGGTTGCGGTAATACAATAACTCCTTTATGTGTACAACTGTGGTTTCCAGTAGTATCTCCAATATCCTAGTCTCAACTGTCAGTGAAATACTCTCGAAGTGCGTTCTAATTTCACCCGAAATGACTGACTAAACGTCTTTCATCTACTTGCAACTACTTGGCTTCTAGTTACTTGCAGTTTCCTAATAGACTAAACGCATCTTCAGGATCATCCAGTACTACGCACTGCGAGAGGAGGCGTCCCTACTCATGCCGGCTGGCAGCGTCGATGAGGTATATTCCCAAAACCATCTGCTGAATTTGCATACTTTATACGGGGAACACCGTAACACCAACAGATTTTCTATGTCTTTTGAACGTTTTGGTACTTATTCTACTTCTGTTCTAGCTGATGGAAAACCATTGCCAAGTCGTCCAGGTAACGCGTCCGGCGAGAATGTAATCGTTGTGGCGCACCGTTCACCCCTTTCTCTGTGCATCTTTCACTTTTGTTATCCCTTCTTTTCATCGTCGTACGTGTGTTGTTGTGGATGCAAGTGTATACGCACACAGATAGGAAGGTGTATTTACGGAAGTTGTATATGATTCGAATTTTGCTCAGGTTCCGCTCGCCCGCCGCGGCACATCCTACTCGCTCATGGGATCGTTCTTCACCAATGATAAAGTAGCGCTTGAATTATTGATTGATTGATTGATTGATTGATTGATTGATTGATTCACTTTGGCGTTTTCAGAAGGGCAGTCTGCAGCTCGCGACAGAGGTGAACTCGCGGCTACAGGCAGTTCTCGAAGATACGCTCCACAAGAACATTGCCCTCAAGGTGAGAGAGAGAGAGAGAGAGAGAGAGAGAGAGAGAGAATAGGAATGGTGAACAAATAGGCTAGGCGTGTAGGTGTACTACCTGTTATGGTCTCCCCATGTGCAGTGTGGATATGACACGGAAACACGTTTAGCGGGGATGTTTTCGAGTTGGTGGCAGGCTAGTATGTGCGCTTTTCTCGAGAGAGTATTCCCTCGAGTATTTGCGCCGCCAACAGATCTCCGGATGTCGAAAACAAGCAGTTCCTGACTGGCTACAGTGGGAGGGCGGCGTCCCTTCCGACGACCGACCACCAACCAGCAGCAATTAGAGACGCCTCGCGCGTGTATGCCATTGTTGCCTTTTGTGGCCTGCCGGAAGTGCTGCCTTTCTCTTTTTTTTTCGAGTACTGCAATTTTTGCGACCGCTTTGAGAATGCGAACGCAACTATCCATAAAGAGAGATGGGAGAGGGGAAGAGATGAAGCCGGCTGCCCCGCGCGGAGAAAAATACTCGTGGGGCAATCCAGTGAGTGAGTGAGTGAGTGAGTGAGAAGGCCGGCCATTCAACACACACTCCCATTGTCTTTCTCTATTTGGAAGAGAAAGAAAGCGAGATAGAGAGACCGATAGAGAGAGAGAGAGAGACCGAGAGAGAGAGAGAGAGAACCGAGCCCCTCTCAATTGGGGATAGAGCCGCTCTGGTTTTATAGCCTCGACTCCATTCCATTAGTTGGGCAGAGAGTGCGATTCTGAGACTCTGTGTTTAGGCGTCAGTGGACAAGCTAGGAGACGAGGTGTCACGCCTTTCTCGCGAGAACCGACAGCTCACTCTCATGAAGCGGTAGCAGAAGACGAAAGAGGAGGAGGAGGAGGAGGAGACGACACATACACACCCACGACCGAGGATGACATGCCATTCCCCCCTCTCTCTTCTGTGTGTCGCCATTTGCGTGTAATCGCATTGCTTTTAATGGCGACACCAGCAGCCTCTCTCCCCCTCCATCCCTCTCTCCCTCCCTCTCTCTCTCTCCGCTCCATCTCGCCTCCAACCCCCATTCGACAAGACATCCCGAATTAGTGTAGCGAATCGCTCTCCTACATGCGCTCTATGTCATTACACATTCCCTCTGTCCCTCTTGTGATTCTATATGAGACTATGGTATTTAGTGTTTTGTGTGCGTTTTACCTGTTTGCAAGAGAACTATCCGCTATTCGAAGAGTTGCGTGCATTGTTGTTGTTGTTGTTGTTGTTGTTGTTGTTGTTCCGTGCTGGTGCAGCAGTAGTGTGTATTTGTGCGGCGTTGGCGGTCTGGGCGGCTTTTGGAATGACGAGTGGTGAGGAGACGTGAGGAGAGGCACGGAGTGGTAATGAGTTGCCTGCCGTCACTACGCCCCGCCCCGCGGATATAACACAAAACTGCGAGAGACGGACGTGGCAGCGCCGAAGTTGAATGAATTTCATATCACACACACACACGTCCTCTCGTGTGTGAAGCTGGCGTCGACTTTTTGAGAGTGTTGCCGCAGCGCGCGGCTTGTCTATGTCTATTCATGTGTTTCCCTCGTCGCCTCCCAGAAACTTTTTGTTGTTGCGCACTAGAGGGTGTTCGCGCTCTATTGTTGTTGTGGTGATGATGATGTGTGTTTGTGTCTATGAACATTCTAATGAGCGTCTCGAGGGGACGATGTTGCACTCTCCTTTCATGTCTCATCTCGTGTTCGAGTATGAAGCTCGTTCTGCGCCTCCTCTCGGAAGGCGCTCTCTAATCGCTTTCTAATTGCCTCTACGCGCCCTATGCTCACTCCCGAAACACACAAATTGCGTGTCTCTTTTCGATAGGGAGTGAGTGAGTGAGTGAGTGATAGAGAGTGAGAGGGCGTGAGAGAAAGAAAGAAAGAAAGAAAGAAAGAGAGCACCTTGTGCGTTGTCAGGGGAATGATTATCAAGAAGTGGTGAACGAGGAAGGGAAAGAGTGAGAGGATAGGCGAGAGCAGGAGGGAGGAGTGAGAAGGCGGGAGGGAGAGAAGGCAGTTATACTCCCATCTACGTTCATTTCTCACGGCGTGCTTAGCGGCAGTGTCCTATTTCGTCTCCCATGACGAGAGCCGTACGCGGATTTTTTTTTGTGTATCAGTCTTCCATACATAAGAACATAAGTACGGTTGGTATACGCCCCTCCGACTTCTCCATTACACGGCGCGCGCAGAGGGTTCTGTTTCTATTGTCTACCGCCAGTCTTATTGTTGCCACTTCACAGTAGTTGAAATTCATCATCTCACCGCTGTTTTTTCGAGTGTGTGCGTGTGCGTGAGGTGTGGATGGAGACGAGGATCTCGCTTCGCGCCGACGAGAACGTGGTGGGTGGTCTGGCGTTCCGGCTGCTCGGATCGCGCAACCACGGCGTCTACGTCGTCTCGCCGCGACACGGATCGAAACAGGTAATAGTTTATACGGGGTTTTAACATCTCGTTCAAAATAAAGAGAAAAAAACGAATCTCAAATGGGTAGGCAGGCGTTCGTCCGATCCTACTCTCAACGCACATTCGCTTCGTATCCGATTCGTAGTGTTTCGAAGACTTTTGGATTTGGAGTCGTTTGAAGTTATTCGTAAAGGCGTATTGGGAGTAGTTTTGCGATGCAATTCGAAAAAGTTTGAAGAGACTGACCACTACGTTACCCATTACGGTACGGTTCGTATAGGGCTCGCGGAGATTTGTTTTCATGAACAGGACTATGTGTGGCGTTTGGACGTTGCGACAAACAAGGAGAACAACCTACGAGAATAGGCGCGTCGCTGTAAATAGAGCTCACCCAGGATATATATTTTTCGACAATGAGAGTGTATGTTTCGTGGTATCATTCGAAATGTATCGCCCCCGAGTTTGTTAGTTAGTCATCGTAGCGTCTATCACTCTGTAAGGAACTGTTTATGTGTGTGTCTCTAGGTATTGCCGCAATAACAACGGAATAAGCGAGTGTGTCCTTTTAACCACCACCGGAACTACGCATGAAAAAGCTATTTTGAGAGGAAAATAAACGTAATTATGCATTCAGTAATTAGACGTGGGATGGGGTGTTGGGGTGGTGAGAAAAAGACGCGTGGAAAATGATAACTGCTGCAGGGATGTCAATTAGAAGAGGGCGATCGACTACTCGCCTGTAACGACGTATCGCTGAGGGGTATGGCCACGCAACAAGGTAAGTCATTCTGCACATCTGACTTTACCGTATTCCACCGTAATTTACGTGATCGATATTGTGTGCTACCTGATTCGAGATAAACATTCTCACTCTTCTGATCTGATTGATAACGACTCTCTACAGTCGCCGCCATTCTGCGCGGTGTGCTGTCGCGAGAGGGACAGATCGAGCTGCTCATTAGACGGTGAGAAGGTTTCATTATAGAAGGACTTCGGGCGAGCGTGCCAGCCGGCGCAAAATGCCGCGACCCAGTGGCATATTGGCGCATGTATTCGTGGCGAGACTCATTTTTACTGTTCACTACCGTGTTTCTATCGCTGGGTCTTGTACAGAGAGAGTGAGGTGAGGGCGTTACTGCGCGAGCGCAGCAGCCTGCAAACGAGCTGCGAGGCGCTGGAGAGAGACCGGGACGAGACCTCCAGTCCGGAGGTGAGCTTCAATCTTTATACCTTATAAAATTGTGTTTGAAGAAGGGCGAAAATATAACATATATTATACAAAATAATTGAGTTGCCATCACGATTGAAGTTATTCGAGTTTTACAACACATGAAAAAATACTTTGAGGACTGCTTCCGGAGCTGCGTGACGATGCGCATCCCGACCTCGAACTCGTTCACGATAGGCAATCGATGCGCGCAGACTGTGGTGCGTTTCTTTATTCATTAGACTCGTTAAAAAGTTTGTTTATCAGCAGATTCAAGTTATACAACCGTCGACCTAGCCAATAAGGAGACTAAGGCTCTCGAGTACGAGTCGCTAGCTGCTTACAAGGGGTCCTAGACTTCTGACTAGTTAGCCACTCAAAAAGTTTGATCTGTGCCGCCGAATATTTACTCGAAATGTTTCTCTCACTTTGTTTCACTCTGTCCATTCACTCAGTGTGGGAGTTATACGACGAGGCACCACGCACAGACTGGTATGTAAGTAGTAATGTAGTATGTTCAGATGCGCTCTCGCCCGCTGTCGGTTAGAGACGAGGACAGAATGCAGCTACTGCCAACACGAAAGAGGAGCGAGCAGCAGAGGTATTGCATGAACCTAAAGAACGACTAGCTATTATTTCGACCCACCACACGCGAACGGTATTGCGATTTTAGAAAAGGAGAATGTCATCGGACGTAACAGAATCTTCGAAGTTTTACGAAACCACGCGAACCTTTAAAAGCGCTTAGTATATAGCAGACGCCGTGAATCATTTACATTTACAGTTTTACAGGAATCGTTTACAGGTCGCACTACTTTTTCGATGGTTGCTCAGTGGAGAGCTGCGCGGAAGGTATGATTCTGGGAGCGGTCAGCAATGTCATCAACTTTTAAGGCGGCGAAGATCGCTTCCGATGTCCGATATGCCTCAAATACACGTCCATGGTGAGCAATGATCCCCATCTCACCTACGTAGATACGCATTTCCGATGTCAACGCATCAACTGGCGATTACCGGATATTAGATGAATGCGATGTTGATGTGCTGTCAACATAAACGTGGTGTCGACGTAAACATGAGGATTCAGCGTCGCATGCACCTGCTGCGGCACGAGTGGGCGTGGAGCGCGCGCCGGCTGCTGCCGCGTTCCGCCACCGAGCTGTTCGGCTCGCCGTCCACCGAGTACGCCATGCTGTGAGCGTAGCATCTGCAGACGTCTCCCCAGCTCAATCCCGCCCCAGTGATCAAAACATGTACAAAATTCAAGCCGTTTGTTTCGTTTGTAGATGATGTCGCTTCGCACGTATCGGCCCGCGCACGGGTAGAAAAATGCACGCGGAATAATGAATTCGTTTTATCATCGTCAAAGTCGTGTTTTTCGCAATCGGGCGCATATGTATGACAAGTGAGAGACAGTGTGTGTGCGTGTGTGTATGCAAGTGTGATGCTATCACAACTCCTCGTACTCGGGCAGCTCCTCGTACCCCTCGTACTCCCAGAACTGGTCGGACGCGGCCGCCGGCGGCTCGGCCGTCACGTCCGGACCGATAATGTCCGCCATTCTAAACGATCGATCAATAATCAACTCGCTGCTACCAGTGAGCCGGTCTCACTTGCAGATCGTCGTCCATAGATCCTGCACGACCTCCTTCACGTTCTTGCCATCCGGCGAGAGTTTTTGCACGCTGTGTCCGCCAGGCACCTGCAACACCCCATCTCTCCGCATGTTAGGAGTCCTCCCCCCACCATAAGAAGCTAGATGTTTGATACAGATAGCCTAGGGTCAGCTCAATATTTGCCACACTGTACATTTCCTCTTGTGTTACTGTGTCTCTATAATCTTTTGGCAGATAAAGACTATTATTATGTTTTCATGCGAGTGCGGCACCTTGTTCCACACTGTGCTGTCGGTGATGTTGAATCCGACGGGAGCGACAATGTGCTGGAAGAGGGTGAGGTTGTAGCTGCTGAAGTCTGCCTTAGCGTCGGGGTTCACACTGAAACTCTGCTATCACAATAATATTGGCGCTTTTGTTGTTTCTCGCGACGCTGTAAACGCGACGTTTGTGTGTCGTGGTATTGCGAGCTAATATAAAAAAATAAAAGAGCTTGAGAAACGAAACGCACTCTGCCTGCGCGGGCATCCAGATCATGATCTTGGCCGTGTTCTTGTCGTCGAACCGCTGGCAGGAGCACGGCTTGCTGATGAACTGACCGATGAAGTTTAACACACTGAAAAAACCACTTATGAGTACTCTGCGGTGGTCGAAGGAAGGCTATGGCACGACACCGCAGCCCAGCGATTGTCCAACGACAGCTCACGCCTTTTTCGCAATATCAATCGACGCATCGTTTTGGTACGGTCAAGCGGAAGGGGATCCGTACCGAACATCGCGAACCACTACAATAAGCGGCGCGCGCTGAATGCAATCAAATACCCACAACAACAAGCTAGGAAGTAGACACGTTACGCGATTCCGGCTCCACGAAGAAGCTCGTCAACCTCTAGCCATCACCTGTCGAAGTCGGTGATGGTCTTGCCGTATCCGTTGCGCTTGGAGTTGATGAGGGCGGGCACGCCGCTGACGCAGAAGGTGGCCGCGTCCTGCGCGCCCTCGTCGTCCTCGTAGTACGAGCCGGTGACGAGCGCCTTGCCCGTGAGGTCGTCGCCGATCGTGCACTGGTTCATCTGCAAAGGCGATCATAACATGATCGTCTTTGTAGATTTGTCTTCGTTTAACATGTTGCCGATCGTGCTCTGGTTCATCTACAAAGACGATCAGAATGCAGCCGGCATTTTTTTTAGCAGTTCAACATGTTTCAAAGAACTATGGCATTGTTGCATTGTATCCAGTATTATGACGAGTGCTTTTTCCAAATATCATTTCTACAACCTCACCTTCACAGAGCTTTGCGTGTTAAGGTCGCTGACGAACGAGGAGATGACGGATTTCACCTAAATGAGATTTCAAGCCAATCATCAAGCCATTACGTAAAACATGCGTATATATTTCAATAGTTTCTTCGAGGACATATGATCTTCGAGGACATAATATCGTGGTAAAAATACAAAATGTAGTTTTCTGAAACCTCTCAGAGATTTTATCACCAGAATCGAGTATCAAAGTACTGTATCGGCCCTAATACTATTAACTGACAGTCAAAGTTCACTCCGGAACAAAGTGTGACCGCAAATGAGATTATGTTTTCACACAAAAAAAATTGTGCACAAACTGCGAGCCAAATATGATTTTGTATCTCATCATATCATTCATTACATACATCACATTACAATAAATGTGGGTGTAATGTAATAAATGTAATGTATGTAATGTATTCACAAAAAAACTGGCTCATACCGCTTCCATAGCCTGCATGCTGACGGATCCGGGCGTCGTCGTTCCCTGGATGGAGAAGAAGATCGACGCCTGTAGTCGATGCATGCACGACGGTTGGCGGGCTGAAAAACAATCGAGTTGAAAAAATGTGCGAGATCAACAAAACACATCAACAATGTCACGCGAAATAGGTCGCAACATTACTGCTGCACTGACTGAGATGGGATCAGATCATGATGCCTTATATTACAATGAAATGTATATTTCCTCAAGTGTTTCACCTTGATCTAGCTTAAATATTGTCTCTTAAGTACAATTGATAAATATCACAGTCGTTTTAATCCAAGGTTCTGTCTTGTTTTCGGCTGAGAACACTTGGTACGGCTATGTGACTAGATAAACGCACAACCGACAGTAAAAAAAATATTATACTATTTACGGCACCTGGTGGGTCGGGCAGCGGCTTGTCGGCACCGTGCACCGCCACGACGGCGATCGAGAGCGCCGAGTAGACGTCTGTCGCGAGCGCGTAGCTTCCTCCGAGCGCCCGCAGCGCCGCCTCCACTCCCGGACGCGCCTGAACGTGCGGTCAGTCTCGTGTTTCGAAGGAATAGCAACACACAACACAAGTGTTCGGAAGTGTTCCGAAGGCAATTCCGAAGTGTTTCGCAGGCATTCGGGAGTGTTTCGAAGAAGAAAAAAGACCCCCAGAGTGAATCTCTTATATCTTTGCTCAGACCCGAGCAGCGTGTTGATGGACCTTCTTCTTCTCTGTATTACATAGATTGGGATCATTGTGTCACACAAGAAAGCAACAGTATGTATCGAAACACTTCACTCACGTCTCCGTAGATGCCGGTCATGGCGACGGTGACGACGTTGGTCTTGTGCTGCTGCAGCGGGAGCAGCAGGCTCGCATCGGAGAGGGTGGAGCTGCAAAAGCGAGTGTCGACACGATTCCAGCCAATCCTATCATCTTACTGTAATTTCTTCTATTCCGTGTTTTCACCACAAATGCATATGAATAAAACTATTATCATTATTATTAGAAGCCTCCACCACAACCCACTTGCTCTGACTGAAGTAGATCAGGTTGACGTAGCTGGCCTCCAGCGACTGCAGAGACTTGCTAATGTTGACGAACGCGCTGCAAAAGTAGCCTAGGGTCAGCGCAATATTTGCCACACTGTACATTTCCTGTTGTGTTACTGTGTCTCTAAAATCTATTGGCAGATAAAGATTGTTATTATAAAAAAGTTGTTATCGCTGACATGAAGCTTCGAACCTCTTGAGGTCCTGCGCCGCCTTGCACTTGTGGTCAAAGACTTCGAGGAGGAGTGATTCGTACTCCTGCTGGGAGGTCACGTCCTGGAAGTCGTGCATCGACGCGCCGTCCGCGCCGAACAACGCGAACTGAAACGTTGATCATATGTGAAAAAGTACTTGCGTGCAGAGAGTCCGTTTGTCTTAACACATTTCAACTCTCTTATAGAGAGTTGAAATTAGTTTTTTTTTCCCGAAGCACGGCTATTCCAGTGCAATGGTTATACTTGAAAAAGCGCTACCTTGTTCTTGGTGAAGTCGAAGAGTGCGGCGAACTGGGTGTTGGCGTCCTGGATCTGCTTCGTGATCTCGGCGTCGCTGCCGCAGTTGTCGACCAGCATGATGAACGCGCGCGCCAGAGCGCCTGCACGTTTCATTCTCTACCACTTACTATTACTACTTTCAGTTTTCTTCTTTACCATTTGTCATTTACGTTCGTTGCAAATACAATATGCTGGTATGCCGGTGCACAGAGATGTTCTTCAAAAACAGTTGGAAAAAGAAGCTACCGTTGTTCTGGCACTGATCGCCGTTGTAGGGCGGCGGGCAGTCGCACACCTCGCCCGCTAGACGACCGCCGTTCACGCACACCGGCAGGCTGCAAGCGTCGCGGATCTTCTCACCAACACAAAAGCCACCACGATCTGTTTTCACCAAGTACCAAGACAAGATTCAACAAGACCTGTCGTGTTACCGTGTCTCTATAATCTCTTGGCAGTTGAAGATTATTGTTGAAGGGTTCCGTGGTCACTATACTGTAGTAGAGGGGAGAAGCGAATAAGAAGTCTCTATGAACTTGAGAGCCTCTATCTCAGGTCTTTACAATGTTTTCTCTTGCACGAGTTGTTGAACACCCTCTTTTAACTTGGAAAAAAGGATTACTTGCAGTTGACGCCGGACCATCCCTTGTAGCACGTGCAGCGGCCAGCGTTGTCCTTGTCGAGCTCACCGTTCTGGCACGACGCTAAATGCACGCGAATGAGCGAATTTGTCTCTTTCCAATTTCCAAAAAAAATATTCAATGTAACTCGCTGACATTGGCACGACGCTAAATTCACCCGAATGAGCGCATTTTCCACTTTCCACTTTTCAAAAGTTTCCAATGTCACTCGCTGACATTGCCACTACCTCTGGTGGTCTGACATTGACTTGAAAGGTACTACCGTTTTTTGGTGCTTTCACTCACTCTTGCTGACGCACGGCGTGGTGAGCACAGCGTTGTAGGTGGGTGTGGTGGTCTGGCCGGGAATCGACAGCTTGCCGGTGAGCTGAACACATTTCGTAAAACTGCTTTCGATTCGAGCATTAGCGCAATGTGAAAATAGAGCTATTTCACTGCGGCGGTGGTTGCAGCGGTACCTGGACGATGGTTCCGAGCTGTCCGGGCGAGCAGTCGGTCTGCAGCGCGAACTGATAGCCGCACGAGGTGAGCTGGGTGGCGGAGGTGAGGACGGTCGAGTTCCACGAGCCGTCAGACGCCACAGACGTGACCTGAGAGCATCATGAGAATGTTACGTCGTTCGATGAGATGTGATGGTCATCCGGTGTACCGCGATAGAAACAGTTTATTCCGACGGTTCGCCTTTATGGCATCATCAGGGGTAGCGATACCTGGACCATGGTTCCGAGCATGAACCGTCATTCACCTCATGGGTAACTAAACCGTCATTCTCCATGAGAATGAGCTAGACGTCATTCAGTGTGCAAGGTCACGCCTTTCATTTAATTTTAAACTCACATAAAAGTGTACATTTCCTTGTTTTCGTTAAGCGAAGGTTAATGGGTATACCTTAGCGGAGAGGATGTCCTTGACGGTGAGGTTGTCAGTGAAGAGGGCATTGCGGGTGTAGATCGACATGTAGTTGCCGCCTGCAACACATCGCTATACACGCCAACCTGACCCTCACTCACCTGAGCGCGCCACGCTGTACTGGTCCTCTTTCAGGAACGAATCGCTGAACGAGTAACCGATCTGAAAAAGGGCTCATCTCAACGTTTGTCTTTTTTGTACCTTTTGCTACTGCTCATCCCGAATAATGTTCTATACCTGCAGATCGGTGAGCGCCTCGAGCATATACTTGCAGCTGGAAGACTCGGCGAAGGTGTAGGTGTACATATTGGGCTGGAGTCCAATGAACACATTGGTGTACGTCTGGTTGACACCTCCACCGAGCGTGTTATTGGCCGACACGACCGCTCCGGAGTGATCAGTGAGATTTCCGGTGGTCGCGTTGTTCGTCACCACAACATTCGACGTGGCGGTGAGAGTGAACTGCACCGGATGGCACGACGAGTCGTCTGAAGATACGAATTATATTAAGCGCGCAACTAGCTCAGCATTTTCCGACCGAAAAATAATCGTGCTCTAATTGGCACCGTATGCCAAGCAGTGATACATACTGCATAATTTCTTTGGCGTTCATATCTCTATTTCGCGGTTTGTCTCACATGATCAAGTGGCGTAGTGGTAACGCTCTCACTCAGCAAGCAACGGTTCGAGGGTTCCCCCCTGGCTAACTCCGAAAAGTTTTGTCAAATTGAAAACACTATCTAGTGGGTTCTGATCCTTGTCTAACCACCCTAATGTCTCTCGTGAAGACAGAACAGCACAGACAGAACAGCACTCAAAAAAAGTTTTGTCAAATTGAAAACACCATCTAATGGGTTCTGATCCTTGTCTAACCACCCTAATGACTCTCGTGAAAAGAATGGAACTCATTTGCGGGCCCACTATACCTCCAAGTTAAGTTACAAAGTCATTTTAACGCAAAACGCTGTCCAGCTATTTCTAAGGTAAATCCATTGTAATACGCACCCCTGGCGATGACGTTTGCGCGGCGCTCAAACTTGCGAGTGCCCTGCTTGTCGACCAGAGCGCTCACGTAGGTGAAGAACTAGAAAAAAGCTGTGAACATGTAGACAGAACAGCACTCACTTTTTTGAAGGTGATCTTGCGGAGTAGCTGTCCGGCGGAGAGCGACACCATTGCGGTGGTGGACGGCAGGTTCGGACCGTCGGCGACCGTCAGTCCGCGCAGAACAGACTGGAACATTTCATGATGCAACAACACTCGATGAGTTTATAGTAGAAGAAGAATAGTCAATAGTGCTATTGAAACGAACCCGCTTCTCTCCCATGTCGTTGATCCAGGGTATGTTGGTGTGAATGAGCTCCGTCTCCGTGATCCAGTACAGCTCGGAAGACTCGGTCGTCTGAAATGATCGGAAACTAGTACTACAATCACCACAACGAAACGTGTATCAACTGCTCGTCAGCGTTCTGGCACGAAGGCGTGTCATACGAACATACGAGCGTTAGACGCTCGCGCATATCACACCTGCATGTTGAGCGCGGCGAACATAGCCTTGGCTCCACAGATGGGCGTGGAGGCGACTTCTCCGTCGGCGGGGTCGAAGCTCAGCGCATCCTGCAACACTTGTACCCTCGTCGCTCCCAAGAAAAATGTACCGTAATGAATAGTAGTATCAAGTAGTAAGTATAAGTAATAAGTATGCGTAATAAAAATGCGTACCGCAAGCTCCTCCTTGCGGGTCGACTGCAGACGCGGGATCACATTGTTCGAGAGAGAGCCGTCCGGGTTCCTGACTCCGTAGTCTGAATTTGTATCGATATCACTAATGACATGTTAAATCTTACACTGCACGACGATGTACTCGACGTTGGGCAGGTTGGCGATCGGCAGCTTTGACAGGTCACCCAGGATGGCCTGACAGTGGAATAAGTTAACATATATTTGAAAAAAGAGGATCGGGCTTACCTCCACTCCCTTCGCGCGCTCGACGACGAACATGATGGAGCGGGTGAGGGAGCGGAGCGCGGGCACGACCGACGCGGAGCACGCAGTGAGGGCTAGACGAGTACGTTGCGGTCAGTCTTTTCGAAACACTCCCAAAGTGCCTTCGGATACCAAACACTCGCGGACACTTCGGAATTGCTCACGAAGAGACTGGGTGGAGGACGCACTCACCGTTCTGGCAGAACTGTCCGTGGAAGGCGGCGGCGCAGAGGCAGGTGCCGTCTGGCTGCGCGGTGCCGCCGTTCATGCAGATCGGCGACTGGCACACCGCGCCCGACCACCCCACCGGGCACACGCACGCGCCGTTCACCTGCAGCGCATATCGCTACACCTTGTGTCACAACTGGCTGTTTCATTGATGTGTATATCATTACTTGAGAACAACTGCAACCCATATCAACGGTTCTGTTTCCACTCTCACAGCCGAAAACAAAACCGAGTCTTGAAATAATAAATGTGATTCTGCCGAGGAACGAACTGATTCAGGTTGGTTAATACTCGTTGATTGTATAAAGGCGTAGAGCCGAAACGCAAGATACGTTTTTTTAAACTTTGGGTCCCTGGCTAAAATCATCCCCATCCTCCCATCCCCCCAATAACAACTGGTACTGTTCCTGAGTTTTACGGCATTCGAACGGAAAGCGTAACATAATCATGTATCTCTAACATATCACGTGACAATCGCTGCGTTCTCAATTCTCACTCACTAGCTTTCCGCCGTTGAGACATCCTTCTCCTGCGGCCGAGTCGACACACGAGAACGGATAGGTGTGCACGGACGAGACGTTGGCGTCCGACAACGAGTCCACCTGAATACCAGTTACAATATTAGCTACTAAATAGCCACTAAATAGTACAATATAGTTATCGTAATAACTATATTGTAAAAAGGACGCGCACTCACGCGCAGGTAGTAGATCTGCCGCTTCTCGTGACACACGAGCGAAAACGGCAGCAGCTGGCCGAACGACGTGCAGTTCGCGCGGGGCACAAACGGCTGCGTGAGAATCGGCGCGCCCTGAATAGAATGAGGTATCGCAACGCGAAACGAGTGGCGCCAAGCGCTACCTTGTAGTCGGTGACGCTGAGCTTGTGCGTTCCTCCCGCCGCCGAGAAGACCGGCATCTGCGCGCTCACAGTGGCTGAGATTCATGTGGTTTAAAGTCTTTTCAGCAGTAGACTCACTGAAGCTGAGGTAGGCGCTGGAGACGTCGACAGCCGACTGGGAGGTGAAGGCAAGCGCGGGCGCGGCCGACTCGTGTGCGACGAGACGCCAGCTCACAGAGGAGAACAGCGACGGGGCGACGATGCGCACCGACTGCAAACACGCATACTTGACCTCTGGCAGTCACGTACCGTTGCTTTGAATTGGCCGAGGTCGAAGAGCACCGACGATCCGGCGACGATCCCGCTCGACTGCTGGAGAGTGCCGATCACGGCGTTGGACGCGTCGAGAAGCTCAACGCGATCCACTGCAATCACACCATTTAGTTCTGATGCGAACTGTTCGTGCTATTCATGTAGACAATGTTCGGTGTGAATAATTGATGAGATGATGTGGCTGTTTTGGTGAGGTACAAGATACTCACCGGTGGGGTACGACTCGACGATCAGCTTTCCGCCCTGGGTGGTGGGGAACGGCGCAGAAACGACGCTGTTCACAACCTGTGACATGTTATTAGTACACGTTTGGGAAGCCATCCCATTTCCCCCACACTCACATCATTGAGCACGCCGATCTTGTCGTTGGTGAGCACAGTGGTAGTGTCGAAGAGGTGTTTCGTGTACATGTCGACAAACTGCAAGCACGTCAAGCACGCGCTGTCTCACTGCCGCTACCTGGTAGGCCTCGGTGACGTTGGCGGCGCGCACGGCGAGTCCAGACGTCTGCGCGGCGAGCTGCCGATACTTGTCGAACGCCGGCGAGCCGAAGTCGTAGTCCGCACAGTCCGAGCGAGCCACAGACACGAGGAAGAGCTGCAAGAAGCAAATGATGGGAAAGAGATATGGGCGGTGGTGACTCACGCGGACACGCTTTTCGTAGAGCAGCGTGATCAGTTGCTGCATCTCTGCGTCCGTGTCGTTCATCGGGAACTGCTTGTCCGTGATAAGAATCTAAACACGATATAAAAACAATGACGCGGGTTCTAGTTTCACGACGTACCAGGTCGTAGTTGTAGATGTTGCAGGTGTCGGGCGAGGTGAGCACGTCCTTGATGACCTTGGCGTGGTTGATGTCGGTGCAGTCCGTCGACGCGAGCTCGTGCAGCTCAGCCTCGTCTGCCGCGTCGTTCATCACGTGCGTCACAAAGTCGCCAAAATTGGTGGAATACTGAACATGAGAGACTGATCACAATATGTATGTATGTGAGTGATACCTTGGTGTTGGAAACGACTTGCTCGGTGAAGATGTTCGCCGCGTAGAAGGAGATCTGAGTGTGCATGGGTTATGCATGGGTTATGCTACATCTCTTCTTTCAACGCACGTTGGTGCTGGTTGACAAGGCGTAGATGCTGTTCATGATGTTGTGGTCGGGCTCGACGAGCAGAGTCGTCGTGAGGCGGTCCGTGTTCAGCAGCGCCACCGCGAGACCTTTACGACGTGGGTGGTCTAACGCAATAGCCGTGAAAACTCTCACCCCTCTTGTCGGTCGGCACGAGGTTCGACGGCGTGGCGTGGTCGGTGCATTGGTACGCTGCAAGTGGTTGTTGTCCGACTACTGTGGCCCAGTGAAAGCAACCATCGTCATCGGCCGGCTCCGTCCACTCCTCGTACTCGGCTTCGAGCGTCTCCTCGTAGAACGGCGCAGTGACCGCCTGCTTCTGTTGGTCCATGTACGTTTCTGTAAGGTGAACACGAACAGCTAACCGGCTCTTTGAACAAACGCGACGATGACCTATTAGTCTGACTCTCCGACTCACTTTCGCCAAGGAATAACGAAAAACAACTCTAGGCGTATGCCAACTCACCCTTCGAGATGCAGAAAAACGGCAGCTCTTGCGTAAACCCTTGTGTGGTCGCGATCTGTAACAACACATGTGATTTTTTTTCTTCTAAAAGTTAATAACAATACCGTAAGAGTGGTGAGGCTGCCGGGAGTGCAGGTGACACTGCCAAGGTTGAGTGTGAACTGACACGCGGGGCGGTCAATCATCGATCCGGACAGTCCGCTGGCAGTCGCGCTGAGCGTAGAAGTGTTCAGCAGGGTTTCATTGAACTCGACCCGACCGACCAGCGTGTTGGGAAAGTCTGAAATAGTATAGCTTGTGGGTACACCCTGTTCAAATGCATTCACACATCCGCTGGCGGCCCCATTTTACTGAGAAATGTTTAGCAGTAATATTTCTCTCTTCTCTCGCAGAGATTGTAACCGTATCGATTCAAACCTGGCTGGATAGCAGTGGGCGAGGACGCGTCGAGGGTGGGCACGTCGGAGGAGAAGGCGATGTGCGAGCGCAGACCCGACGCCGTCCACACGGAGAGACGCGACGCCGACGACGCCGACTGAAGTAGCGGTCAGTCTCTTCAAACTATACTTCGAATTGCCTTGCGATTTGCCTTCGATTTACTTGCGATAGTCTTCCAGCGAATTACTGATCACTTCTGCTATGCGTGTGGTGAGACTAGCCGCGCCTTGACGACGAGACGCTTCTACCCCCACCACCACCTCGCCTACCATGAGAACTGCGATGGTGTCGCCGTTGTTGACGACCTTGTAGACCTTGACGAATCCGGTGTGGATCACGAGCTGCGGAGCGGGGATGGGCGAGAGGAAGGAGGTGGTGAACGCTGCGATGATCACATTCCACTCTCTTACAACAAGTCAACACTAACCGTAGTCCAGGTCGTTGCGCACGATCATGTACGCATCGCTGTTATTGGTTCCCTAGAAATGCATGCATATTAGGAAATACTTTCTAAAGTCTTCTTCAGTTGTCCAGGAGCACGATTTGTGCGCCAGCACGTTGTGTACGTTGTGGCAAACAATATACGAGATCTACATCACGTTTGATGACTAGAGCATCGATCAGGGATTGCTTTCGCATATTCCAAATTGCGCTGTTTGCGCGCGAATGGTGCGGGGCGATTTGAACTGGAGAATTGGCGGGAACTTTATGTGTTGTTATTTGGTATACCTTGAACTGGAACGAGTCGTAGCTAGCGGCGACCGACTGCGAGATTGCGACGATCGACGAATACGCATAGGGCAGCAGCGCTTCGATAGTCTGAAACGATGCCAGGTGTATTCACGTAGTAATCACTCTTTTCGAAACTACTTTCGCGTTTTGCATATTCAATCACACCACAATGCACTCTTCTCACCTGGCTGATACTACTACTTCCGTAACGTGCGAGCTTGCTGGGATTATAGGGGGTGACGACGAATCCCTGCGTAGCCTCGGTCAGCTGAGAAAAAAAAAAGATTCTCAATTTTCCTTCACACGATCACGTTCACATATTCAACACCTCGGCGCTACTGCTCGAGGTTTGAAAAGCGCGTGAGATGCGTGTAGTGTGGTGCGATCAGTCTTATCGGAACTCATTCCAAAGTGTTTCGAAGGCATATCAAGACATTCCGAAGTGTTCGGGAGTGTTTGGGAGTATTCCGAAGGCAACTCGGGAGTGTTCCGTGGGCGATTCGAAAGGTGATTCCGAAGTGTTTCTATTTGGAAGTGTGTTTCGAAGAGACTGACCGCAACTTAACGTGACTCACATTGCGCAGGGCGGTGTGCGCCGCGTCGTTGTAGATCATTCCGCTCATATCGGCGAGCTTCGACGGCGAGAAGAGACCCGCCACGATCTGAACCACTCATTCCATTAGCCAATGTAGTGCCAAAACCCCAAAACGACTAACGTGAATGTGATTTGTGTTTCAATCTACAATGTGATGTTCTTGTAGACTGCTGTTTCTTCGTTTTGGAATCTTGATTTTCCACGAATCACGGCAACTAGAACATGACGTGAGCGCCTCGCGGAAGGGTGTGGTTCGGCCGGACGAGTCACTTTACTGCCGTGTGATAAGCGTGCGATATCAACGCGACCGGGCGGCGCATTGATAGGGAAACAACCATGTCGCAAGCTGTGCGTACCTTCTCTTATGGTCAAAATTTCACAACGCTCATCAACGGAAGGCTCACATTCTTCTAGGCATCCGTAGCCGGTATCACTTTCACATGGTATGTGCCCACCTTCTGTCGCATGGCGATCGCCTGCTGGGTGAGCGCGGCGAGCGCGGTCGTGTTGCCGAAGTCGGCGATTCCGTCGTTGCCCACCACCACGAGCACACTCTCCGGCGACAGCGCGCGCAGCGCCTACAGTATATGACGTGAACGAAACGTGACGCAGACTTACACTCATGAGCAGAGACGTGGTGAGGTTGCCCTCGCATCCGCCGTCGCAAAACGCCTCGAGGAAACCTAGCAAAACGAGATTCGCTGAGATGATAGCATAGTAGATATACCGTTGATGTCGTCTTGGAGAGAATCGGCGTCGGCGTCCTCGAACACGTTGGTGGTTCCGTCGGGGAGGAATCCGATCACAGAGGAGAGCTGGAGAGACACGGAAAGTTGCAAGGAAAATAAAGAAAAGGTGTGACAAAAACACTCGAATCATTAAATGAGCCCTACCTGCTTGAGGTTGTGGTCGTTTTTGATGTTGGCGATCGCCCGTACAATGTCGTCCCCACTGTTTTTGACCTTTTGCTGAAAATCGTTACATGAACAACTGGGAGGGCAGAGAGATGTGAATCCAGAGAAATGCGAATTCTGAATCCAGAAACCTGCACGTCCTTGCTCCACATAAAAACGACGCCGAGCTGGCGCAGCGACATGGCGCCCGAGAACGTCCGCGTCTCGCCCGCCATGCACTTCTCTGCAATCGGCGAGCTTTTTTTTTGTTCACACCAATTAGCCTAGCGCCAGCTTCATATTTGCGCCATATCCTGTTCGCAGTGTCCATATAGGACGGCAAGTAAACACTAGTATTATGCATCGACAGGGTCCATATCACAATGGCAACACGATTGTGCGTCGTCCGTGAACAGAGTAGCACTACTCACGCGGCTCGCAGAAGCTGCCCACGAATCCCTGCGGGCACACGCACTGCTGCGCGTGGAACTGCTGATCCTGAAACGCAGGCATGACACTCTTTCTCTCTTCGATTATTGCGCACAGCATTGTATCCGCCGTTGAAGCACGGCCGGCGCAGGCAGTTGGGTTTTTGGAAGTAGTCGGAGCACTGGCAGCTCCCGTTCACCGCCACGCCATCGTTGAAGCACACCGGGTCGACGCGCACCGCCGTCGTCGTCGGTGCGACGGTGGTGGTGGTGGTGGTGACCGAAGTGGTCGTAGATGCAACTGTGCTGGACGCGTCTGTTGTAGAAGCGACAGTCGTCGTGCCGCTTGTCGTTGAGGTGATTGTCGTCGAATCGTCGCCTGCAATAGTGTCACGTGCCGGGAGAAAAAATATATATCCGTACCTGAGGCGAGCGCTAGTAGTAGCGCGAGGGCGGCTAAGGACCGCATCGCTGGGACAGCTGGAGGCAAGCGCTCGACTCGAGAGAGAGAGAGTCCACGCCGTCTTATCTCTGGCTCCGCCACTGATCGTGGGACACACCCAGTTTCATCGATTCATAAGCCAGCCGAGGCAGGGTGAGAGGAGAGGAGAGAGAGAGATAAGTGATAATTGTGCGGATCAGGTGATAAGCGCCCGGCGCCTATGCAGATTCCAAGAGGCAGACGGCCGAGAGCGACGCGCGCCCACTCTCTGCAGTAGTGAGCGCGCAGAGGGTTAGGGATTGTGTTTTTTTTTAGATTTCACGAATCGTAAACAAAATGAATGAGGGGACTATTCCGGGGGACTATTTTTGAAGGACTATTCCGGACAAAAACTAACTCTCTAATTTTATTACATTTTCGGATAGCCCACGTATATGTGAAAAAAAAATTAAAAAAAGTGTTTCATAAAGTTCAAAAACACGGCTAAAAGTTATGATTTGATCTACCAACTTTTGGCTAGGCTAAAAGTTATGATTTGATCTACCAACTTTTTCAGCTTTACAAAACTGCGTTTACAGAATGTTGATATCTCGTCTGGGAAGCCCGCTGTGAAAAGAATAATTGAGGTTTCAGATACGTTTTCGGCTCATAACGTTTTGGAAACGTATTTTCTACCTTGTGAAATACTATTTCATTATCACATATACTTGGGCTATCCGAAAATGCAATAAATTTAGGGGGGGGGGTAGTTTTTGTCCGGAATAGCCCTTTAACACAAAACAAGACAATAATTTTGCTGCTCTGTTAAACTCTTACTCATTACATTGTGATTTTGATACCTTTACGCACAACTCTCGACTACTACAACAAACAATAGTTTGAAGCTACAACAATAGTTTGAAGCAGGTTCAAGCAAGATGTATTTTCCACCACACTATTTCATTATCTGATATTCTTGTGTTATCACTGCAATGAAATTAGGTTGTTCCGTTTCAAATAGAATACAGTTTCGAATGCATCAGTGTTTTTCTCGGTTTTATTGGCTTTCCGAAGTAGTTCGTTTAGGTGCAATTCCATTATTAAATCTTCAAGACTTTTTTGAAGAATAGTGTGGGAAAAGAGGCATGATTCTGAAACATACTTTATCCAATTGTGCGTATGTCCATGACAATGTTAAAGGGAGTGTACACTCTGAATTCCGAAGTTGAGTTAGCACCGGGATGTGAAAATATGTTGAAAACGACTCAGTTTTGTCAATACAACGATTTGCTGAAAACGTCTGCAAGTTGATGAAAATTGAGCGCAAAATGTATCAAATGCAGAAATTGGTGCCAATTGGTGCCAATTTTCAATGTTCAACAGAATTTTTCACCGACTTACAGGTATCTCCGACACATAGTTGCATTGACAAAAGTACATCATTTTCAACATATTTTCACATCCCGGTGCTAACTCAACTTCCAAATTCAGAGTGTACACTCCCTTTAAAGAAACGGAATGCGATAAATATTATTCCAGCGAAATTGATACACAAAACCCCGTCATAGCCGTTACACCAATGTGTCTATATGTTTCCTTCCTGCAGTCTCACCCAATACAGCACATATATTATTTCATCAGCGAGAGTGTTAGATTACCCTGGCATACCGTATAACATAATCGAGAGAGAAAGAGAAAGAGAGAGAGAGAGAGAGAGAGAGAGAGAGAGAATGTGTGACTCAGTGTGGGATGCACCACATGTACTCTACTCTGGTCTTGTCACGGGTCAACATCAGCACGCGCCCCTCTTCTCTCTCTCTCTCTCACAAATACTATTTCGGACCACGCATAGATACTGTGTGGCCCTGTGTTCATAGCCGGCGTTTTTCGATTCGAGCCACTTTCGTCTATGCATGCGCTCACAATTGTTTATATACTCTTCCTCTCGTTCTCTCTTGTTCTCTCTCTTCCCTGTCGCTGACTCACTCCTCGCTCCATCGAATTTCGCGTTCTAAAATGTTGCGATGTGCAGCCAGTGACCTAATATTTGAACGTTGACCATCCATCATATTGTGTTATGAAAAATGCCCGTGCGATATGAAAGTGCTATGCTAATATCCTACATTGGTCCAACTATTGACCGCGAGAATTCCCGCGTAAAGTTCGAATCGATGATGGACGACGGTGACGTCACGCGGTGATCTCTCTGCGTCCGCCTCTCTCGCGCTCTCCTCGCCTCGCCCGCTCTCTCGTCGCACTCTCACTCTGCTCTCACTGCGACCCGCGTGGCCGGACACACTGCTGCACACGCAAAAGTGCGGGCGTCTCGCGTCTCTCGCCTTCTCTCTCTCTCTCTCTCTCTCTCTCTCTCTCTCTCTCTCTGTCTGGGCTCTTTTTCGCGGCCCGCCCGCTCGCCGGCGGCGGCTGGCGGCCTCGCCCCCCACTGACCCCTCCCACAACGTTCCCACACTCCCACAACTTCCAGCCTGCTATGATGATCGTGATGATGGTTGTATGGTGTTGTTGATTCCGCGTGTCCCCAACGATTATTTCACACATATGCGCGATATGCGCCGCGCCGTTCTCGCAATTGAATGTCGACACACGACATGTGTTTGTGCGGGCCTAGTTTGCGTGTCAACACCCACGCTTGCCTTTCCATTGTGCGCCTCTGATTGCGCGCGTCTGCCTCACTCATTATGGTTGCGATAATGATAGCGATGGGCGCTGTTGGTGTTTGCCATGCTGTGCTGGAGCTCCGCCTCCTTCACCATCTCCTCCCCCACTCTCTCTCTCTCTCTCTCTCTCTCTCTCTCTCTCTCTCTCTCTCTCTCTCTCATGTCCCCCGATAGGGCACAGTGTGTCTCGCTGATCTTGTCGTGACATGTTGGAGCGCGTCGGAGCCGCCGAGGCAGCTCAGGTTGTTTCTTCTCGCCAGCGCCCGCCACTCACCGCCTCATTCAGGCCATCTTCGAGCACGGCTACAGTCAGCTCTCGTACAACGTGCGCCACAGTGTCGCGCAGGTCACCGGAACTGGGTGAGTGAGGATATGTGTCGATTGATTCGCGGGATCGCGGCGAATTGATCCAATTGTGCTAATCTCGTGCTCTGATCGGAGCGCGCGACCTTGTCGCCGGAGTGTTCGCTAGTCCGTGTATTGCAGATGCCGTCCGGTGTGGGACAGTCGTGGTGAGTGCAGCATGCTGAAACCGCCCGTCTCCCACCGACTGTCGGTGCGACGCGGCGCCGTATTCAAGCTCATCAACGACGTGAGTACCACAATCATGTTATTCTCGACATTGAGCCCATTCAGCTGACTGACGACAATGCGCGCTACTTTGGCACGTACTCGGGGTACGGCGAGCGAATCGCCGACTGTTGCGCCAAGATTTGCGCCCACCTACCCGCTCTCGAAGGTATGTCTATTCGTTTGCATGTCATGTTTGCATGTATTACCACATGTTGCGCGTTCAGACTGCGTGAACCGCCTGCAGGAGGTGGCGCCACTCTACGATTTTGACGAGCACTCGCCCGGCAATGGCTTCAGGTAGCGTGTGCATACACACAATCTTCCACTATCTCTTCCGTTCCTTCCGGCCGGGCATACTTTGTCCAGTTTCATCATTGTTATCGCGTGCTTTTTGCATTTTTACATCCGGCCGCTCTTTGCTCTCGTTCTCTCTCATCTGTCGCTCACTCAATCTGCGCATATGGTTATCACTTGTCCTTAAGATCAGCAGATTCGTAATCCTACACTATGGTATTGTATCTATGCCATATGCACTTTTTCTCACTATCTGGATGTGCAAGAGCGCCAGTGTTTTTGTTATGCGAGCGGGTTTCGTAATCCTGGAGCACCCGGGGCTACATCGTAGTCAACATGTGTGAAGAAACCTTGAAACCGGAGACGTGCTTTTTACACGGATCAATGTACATAATACATCTGGCGCACATTATCCACGACCAGTCGGATGGGGTGACTGCTACCGTATACCGTTACTCACAGACAGACAGCGCGCTTTTTATATATTAGGATGATGAGAGGGCCACAATCCTCAGAGCGTTAAATCACAAGCATGGTTGAAACAAGATGACTAAGAGTTATTAAGCCCTTTCACTCGCCGACTATATTGAGCCTGGGCACTACTGTAGTAAAACTCCCCGAAATCAGTGGCTTTCTATATATTCGGGTGATGAGAGGTTGAGAGGACCGCAATCCTCAGAGCGTTGAATCAACTGACAAGCATGGTCAAAACAAGATGAATAAATAAGAGTTATTCATCTTAGAGCGCTCTCTCTCTCGCCGACTATAATGAGCACTACTGTAGTAAAACTCCCGAAATCAGTGGGTGGTGTGAGTGAGGGTAGGTCTTTGCAGGTCTCTGGTGTTCATCTCGGACACTGCCCTGCTGCAGTTGGTGGCGGTGCTGCACCAGTGCTCGGAGCAGCGCGGCTCCATCGTCTTCCGCGCCAGCCACTACTGCAAGGTATGGCACAGGTTTCAAATGTTTTTGATATATGACAATAAATGTTTTCTCAGGAATGGATATTGCATAACGAGAGGGAGAGAGAGAGAGAGAAAGAGAGAGAAGCGTTTCTGTTCGAATGAGTGATCTATCCAAGAGATGTTTGCGGTACAGTAAATAGTATAGGAATAGGTATATGTATTATACCACTTGGTGGTACTATCGTGGCTTACACTGTCGATTGCAGGAGCTCGAGGCGTACGAGTCGATGCTCAACTTCCTCGCGCAAGCCCTCAACATGGTCGGTGATTGGACTTGACTGATTGTCTCTCACTCACTTGTCTGTATGCGGATTAAATATCATATATATTGATGTTTGTTTATGTGCGACGCCGTATTTCTGCAATAAATTATTATTATTATTATTTCGTGTAGACGCTGCAAAGTCGCGACTCGCTGAAGGACGGCAACCTCTTCCCGCCCCTCGATAAGGAGAATCCAGAGTTCCAGGATATGCTCAAGGTATGCTCGGTTGAATATACCGATTACCGTACCCCGTTCAGCTCATTCACAAACTCGACACGTCGTGCTTCTACGGGCGACCGCTCGGATTCCAGGTAGGTGTGATGTGGATTGTTGCTTCACAGTGTCCCTTTGCAGTTCTCTGCTTCGGTGGCGCGCATCTTCCGCTTCATCGGAATCGTCCTCGCCACCTACAGTCTGTCGTGGGAGAAGGTGGGGTCATCGAGGGTGTGGGCTGTCTCTGCGAAACGTGCCACACTGTTATGTTTAATCGTGCTTCACAAACTGCAGTTATTGTTCTTTTTGAATTAAATTGATTAACTGACGATGTCAAGATTACAGCAACGGAGATGAAACATAATGGGTGTGTGTGTACCTTTGATCCTTATAATTTTGTTTACATGCAATAAATCAATGATAATACCCTTTGCAGGGTCACGGTCCGCTCGGCTCTCTGTTCAACTCTGGCCGCTTCTTCCTCTCGCCGGAGCAACGCGCCGAGCGCATCATCGCCGTCACCCGCGACGCCGACATCGAGTTCTGCAAGGGATTCTGGAACCTCTCCGAGATCGGCAACGTGCGTATGGCGGCTTATGAGTTGTTTGTTTATCAGCCTGATTCCGACATGTACATACAATGTTAGCATGATGGGTTATCTGGTAGCACACACAATTCTGCACGTCTTATGAGTATGTGTGATTCCGTGTCTAGGGCATGCCGCTGTGGTTCTGTCCGGTGATGGCGGTCAACGTGCTGCGGGATCTGGAGTGGAAGGAGGGCATTCCCATGGACACGGAGAGCGGAGTGATCCAGGTGCGCTCCCCTCATCATTTTACTAACGCCCATGAGATCACATAAGTGTATTTGTGTACCTTTGATCCTTATAATTGCTATCGCATCCACTCGCGTGGATCAGAGGGAAGCTGAAGATGTCAGATTGTTGATCGTATACGATCCAGGGCTAGGTCAAAGTGTTCCAGGTGCCCGGTCCGTCTGCGCACACCGGACCCCGTCCCACAACCGTACGCGTCATGTCCTTCCTGCACAGGGAGGGAGTGGTGAGTGACACTCTCTCTCTCTCTCACCCTCTCTCTCTCTCTCTCTCTCTCCTCTCATTACTAACGTAAACGTGTAGGGTTATGAATTCGCTTGCAGTCTCCCGCGAACGCGCCTAACAAGCAGCCCCTCTCCCCGAACCTCCTCTTTCACTGTCACGGCGGCGGCTTTGTCGCCACGTCCAGCAAGTCACACGAGGTACGCCGGCTTGCTGTTATGTGTATTGTCTATGTAGCCGTTTGTTTATGCTATCAGTGCCAGTTACATCGAGAATGTTGCAGACGTACCTTCGCATGTGGGCCAAGCTGCTGGACTGCGTGGTGGTGTCGGTGGAGTACTCGCTCGCGCCCGAGAATCCCTTCCCCCGCCCCACCGAGGAGGTACTCTACAGCTACGCCAGCATACTCAACGACCCGCGCAGCTTTGGTGGGGCGACGTTGCCTGTTACTTTGTTATTTTTTCTTGTTATAAGTGTTCTGGATTGTAGCAAGAAACACTGTTAGATTGAAGGATTGATCCGGAAACGTTACAGCTGAACATTCACAACACTTTGAGCATACGGTATGGCCAAGATAGTTACCGTATCCCTGACTTTCCAGGCTGGACGGGCGAGCGCATCGTGTTTGTGGGCGACTCGGCGGGCGGCAATCTCGTCATGTCAGCTGCGCTCAGGTACGTATTCAGAATTTGGAGTATATATCATAGATGTCATTTCCCCTTTCCAGGTTGATCCAGCTGCGCGCAAAGCGCATGCCAGATGCCCTCATACCCGTCTATACTCCGTTCCTCTTCCAGGTATGAAGAGAGGAAGGGGGAGAGAGAGAGAGAGAGGGAGAGAGAGAGAGAGTCATCTTCCTACAGTACCTGCCGTCTCCATCGCGAGTCATCTCGGTGATGGATCCGCTCCTTCACATGGGCGTCGTTCTACGATGCGTCGCTGGTGAGTAGGTTGTATGAATAGTTTTTTTTTTAAATATTAAGTTTTATCACTATGTATATGATGTTGAAGCCCCTGACCAACTTGCGCTGATGCAGTTACATTTGTTTTGTCTCGCCGTCGTTCTCTGTGCCAACGCCTTTAGTGACGTTTTGTTCTCTTGCAGCGTACACGTCTGGCTACGGCAAGGACACGGCGGCGGCGGCTGCCGGCCACAAGTCGCTGCAGGACTACGTGCAGCAGGTCGAGAAGAGCTCCCGCGTCGACTTCGAGGTGAGCAGTAGTGCATTGATGTATACTTCTATGCTCCCAATAAGTCGCGCGCGTTGGGGTAGAACAGAGGAAGACGTAGAGGCAGCTCTCGGCAATAGCGCGTAAAACTAGAGAGGCAAACGGTTATGGCACTGTATTTCGAACTGCAAGCTAGGTAGATCGAAAACTATCTAGATCAAAAATTATTGCTCTGGCGCAGGCTATAGTTATCGCGCGGTTCAGAACGGCTCCAACTCGATCGTTTCCCTCGTCAACTACGTGCAGCACCAAGACGACGAAGACGCCAAGGAGGTGGGTCGGGTGGTACCGCAACGTGGGTGGTCTCTCAAGAACCATTTTACAACTGGTTGAAAATAACACAAAAACATGGAATTGGTCGTCAAATGATTGGCGCTATTCGCATCGCTAGTTATATCGAAATACTGTGTAAACCGAATGTTCGTTTTTAACCCGCATCTTCCCTTCGGCGCAAAAATCTATACTACCATCTTAGGTTCTTATGAGTGATTTCGTGTTGTTGTACGTGTCCGTTTTTGCAGGCGTCTCTCCAGCCCAACTCGCTGTTCATCAAGGAGAACTCGGAGGAGCCGACGACTGAGCTGGAGGAGGAGCTGGAGGACGACAACGCCAGCCTCTACTCCGTCAACGTGGGTGTCACGATTCTTCTACTCTTTTGATTGTTTGTGACTGAATCGTTCACTGTCTCCATCTGTATGCAAGTAACGTTATGTCTCCAATGGACGTTCAATCGTAAACTATACGTCATGATCTAGTTTCTCTTCATGGTTCATCACAACGCTTGATAGAAATGTATGCATATGTGATAATACGTTCTTTCAGGTCGAGTCGGACCCCACGCACATGCACGTCTCACCAGCCATCTTCGACCACCAACTGCTCGACTACCTCAAGAGTCACCCCATCACCAAAGAGTACGTCACACTTTATTATAATAATCTTTATCTGCCAAGAGACTATAAAGATACAATAACACAACAGGAAATGTACAGTGTGTATTGAGCTGACCCTAGGCTATCTGTATCAAACATCTAGCTACTTATGGGAGATTATACATTTGTGTGCGCTAGTGAACCATTCATACCTGGTTTCAGCGACGTGACGATTCTGGACGAGCACGGTGTGGTGGTGGAGGACCACTGCGTGCCGTCGGCCGCCGCGCCCGCAGCCGCCTCGCCGCCGACCAACCCCAAGCGGGGACTGCTCGAGACGCTCCGACAGACGGCAAGCTTCAGCACACCCAACACACCCGGTCGGGTTTTTTGTTTGTTCCTGGTTCCATTATCCATTTACGTGTTTCTGTGCAGAGTCTTGGATAATGCTCAGGTTGGATCTTTTGTGAAACATTCTAATGTGTCAGCAAATATGAAGCAGAGTGTTTGTATGATCAATGTTGCAGTGGAGGGCCACAAGACGCTCACCTCATCTGCCAGCAACAACAACATCCAGAGCGCCGCGAACTCGGTCAGTCTTTGCGCTCGAGAGTTTCGATGATGAACCTGGTTTCAGTCAGTAAGACGCACGCTGTCTCAGTCGCTGGCGGAGACGGCTGCACTGGCGGCCGGCCACGCGTTCGACAACCTCTCCTCCCTCTCCGAGTGGTTCGAGCGACCCGACAAGAAGAAGAAGCTGGAGCGCGCGGCTAGCGTCGGACAGGTTGGAATCGGTCTTTCCCTCTTCTCTCTCTCTCTCTCTCTCTCTCTCTCTCTCTCTCTCTCTCTGTCTTTTCTTCATATTTCTCTGTTTCAGAACGGTGAGCAGCCGGAAGCAGAAGGAGAAGCGCCGGCGGAGAAGAAGTCGAAACTCTCTCTCCTCCTCAACAGCAACAATGTGCCCAAGGTTTGCATTCTGTGTGCTGTTTGTCTCCGTTTTTTTAATATGAAAACGCTTCATCCATATTTTGTTATATAAACCAACTATGTAATAATAAACAAATTCCAGGACCCTCTCATCTCTCCACTCTACGCCAGTGACGAGCTGATCAGAAGATTACCGCCGTGCTACTTTATGGTGAGAGGGAGAGGAAGAGAGAAAGAGAGGGAGAGAGAGAACCTCTGTTTGTAGGCGTGCGCTCTGGACCCGCTGCTCGACGACACGATCGCATTCGCTCGTCGTCTGCGCGACGCGGGCGGCAAGGTGGAGTGCGTCGACGTCCTCAACGCTGTGAGTTACATCAGTCTGAAACTTTCTCCTGAATAACAAGGTGTCTAGACACAGAACTGTCTAGATACGCCATGGTGTCTAATAGATTTCCACCGAACCAGACACCAAGCTGTCTAGTTCCGTTGAAACTTGTGGAGAGAGAGAGAGAGAGAGAGAGAGAGAGAGATGATCATGGCCCTATCATGTATATAACGTGAATTCATGGTATGTGTGTTCAGGTGCCGCACGGCTTCCTCAACTTCACGCTAATGTCTCCCGAATGCCGGCAGGCGGCCAAACTCGTGCTCAACCGTATCAAGCAGGCGATGCACATGCAGTAGACCTCTCATCTCTCGTATTTATTTCTACCCGAACACTCAACATATTTAATCCTGTGTCAAAGTTTTATGTGTGTGTATGTGGTATGTTGTTTCTTGCGTGTGTATGTGTGTGCCAGTGCCCTGAATAGTTCGAAACGTGTCGAGTGCGTGTGTGTGTTTGTGTCTCCAGCATAAGCTGATGAGAAGAGTTTATAAGTGTCTTATGTACCTCACGATAAACGGTGTAAAGAGAGAGAGATTGTTTGCAAAACTCGCAGCAGCGACGCGTGATACATTCTGGGTGGTGGCAATTATGTCCGGGGGGGAGGCAGGTAGGGAGTTGAGCGCATGGCGTTGAATGCCACGCGAAATCGACGTCGCCATCCCGCTGAGCAGCCATCAGAAGCAGAAGGCCGCGTGTCGAATGAACACTCACCGACCATCCCTATCACACCGCTGCTCGAATTAGTCGAATCTCGCCTCTGGCCTGGAATCGATAGCCGAGTCTCTTCGCTCCGCCCCCACCACCCGCATTGGTATACGGTAGCCGCCGCCGCGACGCTGCTGCCGCAGCCATCGCCGCCCCCGACAAATGCTCAAATCTCTCGTCACGTTGCGAATGTACGGCCAATCGACTTCAGGTGGGTGATTGAGGAGTGCTTCGGAGGTGGTGGTGTGAGATGATAGGCCTGGTGTGCGAGCGGGGGGTAGAGCAGTGTGTGAGTGTGGATGGATGGGAGTGGCGTGCCGGGAGTCGGAAGGAAGTAGCACAATGGCTTCCGAAGTGGCTTCCGGCGCCGGCCGACGGGAGCTTCCTGTGCCTACACTCACTCACTCCTGCTGCCCTCCAGTCACATACATACAAGTCAACACTGTGTGCATGTCGTCGACAGTTTATGGGTGATCGAATTTCTGCGATTCGTACCCATCCGTTAATTGAATTGTCTTTGTTCGGCTTCATGGCATATTTTGGTGGATTGTGTTTTATATAACTTCACCGAGTCTTTTCAGATACGCAATCGTATGAGAGTCTTTGCGCGCGCGGCTGGCCAGACGCCACCCACGACGCACGCCTTAATCCCGGTACGTAACTCCTTTACGTACGTAACGTACGTACGTAACAGTACGTAACATTTCGTCCACGTATCGCGATTATCAGCGTTTTTTAAGCAATGTTATTTTTATTTATTATTCTCATTTTCTTTTGTCTCGACAAAGCATTTTTCTGATCGGAGGCGCATACGGAAATTGACTCGCCTTCTCTCTATCTCTCGCCCGTATTTAGATAGATTTCATGGCATGTAACCGAGATATATAAGTATTGTTTGCGCCCCCCGTGAGCCATCCGATGATACCTCTGTCGCGTGTTTGTGTTCGTATCGAAATCGATGTAATTTCCGCCGCTTCCGGAGGGTCTCACCTTACCTGACACTCAAAATCTCTCTCACCACCTACCGTACTCCTGCGTTCGCACATTGTCTTGTTGGCTCTATTTTGGCGTGATGCTAGAAGCTATAGACGTGTGATTTCGCGTGTGGCATTTTCGGGAGCGCGGTCGCTTCTTGCGCCCCACTGCACGGCAACTCGAGCGGAAAAGCCCGAAGTGACTCAGGCTACTGTAGCTACGCCAGCTTTGTAGCCGAGAGAGATGATGCACACTTTCGTGCACTTTGAATGAAGATGTTTCACTAATCGAATGGATCCAGAATCCAAGAGGCTATGCCCGGTGGGAAGAAGAGGAGGAGAAGGGGAGAGAGAGGGAGAGGGAGAGCGCATTAGCGGCCGCGGTTAATGAAGGAGAAATCAAGGTGGCTGCGGTGATTTATAGAATCCTGGAGTCTCTCTCTCCCTCTCTCGCTCGCTAAAAGGCAAACGCGAGCATTATGAGTGAGGTGATGTGAGCAAGGGAGCAATGTGTCAACGCTTTACAATGAAATGGGGTATGCAAATGTTATATGCAAATTGCAGAGCTCGCCTCGTCGTCCGGCCAGATTCAACTGTGGCAGTTTCTGCTAGAGCTACTCGCCGACTCAACTGGTATGGATCAGTCTGAGTCACTCGGAGGGGAAATTGATGTGATATTTCCGGTCGGTGCAAAAGATACCTGCAGAGAGAAGAACTCGGTGGCAGTCGAAAAAGACTAGATGCTAGGAAATTGGTGTCTGCGATGATGTTTGTAACCTGGAAAATGAGCGCTACAACTACCAAATACGTGTAACGAATTCCCACCGCATCAACGTAAACGATTAGCACTGTTCTTTTTCGACCCTTTCCGCAGAGTAATCGCTTGATTCAGGAGGAGGCTACATTTCCCGTTTTACCTTTACCTTTCAGCGAATGCGCACTGTATAGCGTGGGAGGGCGGGGAGGGTGAGTTCAAGCTGGTCGATCCGGACGAGGTGGCGAGGAAGTGGGGAGAGAGGAAGAGGTGCGACTTCTTTTTGTCATCTTTCTTCAATTTTCTCTTTTTATTCTTCCTTCGCTGTCTCTCTATCCCTCGCTTCGAAAAACTTATGTTAGATGAAGAAGATTTTTTCGAAATCATATTTGTTTACAGCAAGCCGAACATGAATTACGACAAGTTATCGCGGGCGCTGCGCTACTACTACGACAAGAATATTATGACAAAGGTATTTTTTCTTCGTGTTGAACTTTTAAAAAACTTCAGGAAATTTAACGAAATTTTCCTGTTATTTAAAGGATGTATCCGGGCATCATTCGTGTATGCCATAGTTTTTGCTCTAATATATGCATTACATAATAGATAAAACACCTACTAGATGAAAAGTTCTGAAAATTTGTTTACAATGAGTTATTACCGAAAATACAGGTTTAGTCCATATTGGAGTAAGGCTATAACTCGCTAAAAAAAGAAGTTTTCAAAAATCGGTCAACGCAGTTCCGGGGAACTCTCAAAATCATTCCAATAACCCATTGAATACATTTTGATATCTTTCGAAATGACAGAGATATTGCGATTTGAAAGACGTCTCAGGGACTTCGTGGCGGGACCAATTTTTATTGCCCGTAGTCATCCTTTAAACATGTGATATGTGTTACAATGAAAAATAGTATTTTTAATATAGTATACTTTTGTAGTATACAAAATAGTATACTTTTTGCATGTTACAATACAGGTTCACGGCAAACGCTACGCGTACAAATTCGACTTCCAGGGACTCGCACAGGCCTGCCAAAGCTCCGTAAGTTGCTTATGTCAAGATTACAACAATGTAAATGCAACCTTTGAAAAATGTAAATGCAATAAAATCTCGAACTCTCGATGACTTCACTCTTGCGCTATCTCTTAGCGGCAACCGAATTGCCCACCCACTGTAGTTTGTAGTTTACCGTATTTGTTGATCTGATACCGCTTTCAGGTGATGGGCGGCGAGTTTGCTTCTGGACAAAATCTCAGCGCTTATGCAAGTGAGTGCAAATCTCTGCTCGCAAATTCGTACCCATTCGATTATTCCATTACTTTCAGTGATGGTTCCGAAGATGGAGCAGCGTTCACTGACCACTACGTACCCACTGAGTCAAGCCGCTGACCGGCTGTCACCGTCCACGGTACGGCCAGCGCTCTATCTCTATTGAGCTTTTTTGTTCTCCTCGTAGTGAACACGCTCTGCAAGTAACTCGTCCTCGTGATTTTATTTCACCGTGCCACACTCCCCTCTTTACGAAACGTGTAACTTGCAGTAGTAAATTATATTGTATGGCTTTTCGAAAGTAGTCATTCTTTAAATTATTTTTATGATGATCATTCCAGTTGCCAATGTCGACAGCGTCGTACTGGCCGGCGCCGCCGCAGCCCTACTTCTACCCGCCGCAGTTCGCCTACCAGCCGTGGTGCACGCCGCACACGCTGCCCGACCCGGCCAGAGACGAGCCCAAGATCGAATGACCCACGACCCGCTGCCTAGGCACATTGTGATTCATCAACCGTCCAAAGGTCTTACTCGCATGGTTCCTGTCATCTTGTGTGTGTGTGTGTGCACGTCATTGTTTCTCTCTCTCTCCTCGTCTCGCGGTTTTTCGGATCTCATCATGTACACGCATATCATATCATACTATGTTGGTTGTCTGTCTGTGAATAAAATATTCTTTGTGATTTGATCAGTTTGGTTGTTTTCATTGACGAACAAAGTGACGCACAATTTGTCATGAAATTCAAAAAAAAAAACAATTTCAATACATATATGACAAATTCATTCATACTTTCCACATCCTGAATTTAAAAAAAAATCAACGGTTTTTTTGACAAACCCCTCTAAGTTTAGAGTAATATTCGACTTCCACATGATAAAAGGACAAAAAAATCACTTTTTCATTAATAAACAGTAAGCTAAAATAAATATAAAATGTAAAACGAACATTTCGTAGCTAGTTATAATACCCTTTGGAGGGTATTCCTCACTACGTTTTCGTAACTTTGCGCCGATTTTTCAACGTGTTCTGTTCATTTTGAGCATATGGTTTATTTATGAAAAGTGATCGTATTTTAACCTTCTATCACGTAGCAGTCGTGGTTTAGACAAAAAATAGAGTGCAATATCCCTTTAAGAAGTTCTGAAAGCTTCTCTCGCTTTTTATCATCATAAACACATTGATACAAAAACCGTTACCACTCTGTCAACATATGCGGTACCAAGTAACGCGCAGTCCGTGTGGTCCAATCTATCGTGTGTATTCTTGTCGTTATAGGACCCAGCGTGTGGGGGCGGGAGATTGCGATTACAAATGTGGGCGTGACTGTGTGTAGAGAAGGCGGGTAGGTTTCATCCCGCATCGGGCCACCCCAGCCCCCCCCCCCCTCTCTGCCGCTGCGCACACAATCAGCTGACTCACGTGGGAGGAGAGGCCGGCTACTCGATCGATATTCGCCCTCTCCGCCCTTCATAGTGACGGCGACGTCACGTCGAGTACACATCTCACATAATATGTCGTATAAGCACAGCGGGCCAGTGCGAAAACAAGTCGCGCTCTTGTTGCCGTTGTCGCACGCCAGTCCCTTATCTCAAGGTCGCATCTGGTTTCACCGTGTATTTCGTTCGTTTTCGATATTCGCGGGATCACACCAATGGCAGCTTCCCGCTGTGGCAATGTCTCATTTCTTCCTCGCCTCTGTGCCGCATTTTCTCGTTCCCATCAGCCCAGCTGTTTAGTCGGTCGCCGCCTCCCGTCTGTCCCGTCGATTCGATACGCCGCTGTTTTATGTCCAGTTTCTCTTTCGCAATTAGTGTGACGTTATCATAGGCTATCAACACTGACTCATTGTTCCTTTCAGCGTGTGTATGTGTTGTTGGCGCTGCTCGCATATTCTGCACTTTGCTCGATTCTAATCTACCTCGCTTGCGCGCGCAAAATTGCCGTACGCTGTCTGGTCTGCGCGTGACACACACTCACACCACACAACACAACACGCATCTCTCCTATATAAATTATTACCCGTGCCTCTTCTCTTTTATTCATTCCATTGTCGTCTCGCCTGGTGTCATTGTTTAATTAATCGGAACAATCCATTACGCGTCGCGCACGCGTCGTCGCCTCGTAGCGACGACGTCGTCATTCGATTGTCTCATCCTCCTTGCACACGCCTCTTCTTTCAGCCCGTCTATGTGATGATTGGGCGACCCGAGATTCTGGACGGAGACGATGCGGGCAGTGTGGACGAGCAGTTTCACGAGGCGCTCGCCCGCTCCATCGAGAACATCAACCAGGTACGCACACATGCATTTGTAATCATGTTGTTCTCAATGTCCAAATCGAAACGAGTTCGAGAGCGGCGATGCACTTATCCACTTTCGCGGGTTGTTTTCTCACGTTGCTGGGTGAGAACAGCCCGCATGATGTTTTGTGGAGCGTTGTTGAAGCGCTAGGCGAACAGACAAAGAGACACAGACAGAGAAAGAAGTGAGAGAAGAAGAGAGAAAGAGAGGAGGCGAGAGACGTCATGTTATCAATGTGGTCTCATCCTCACACAATCAAACTATCGACCACGGGAAGAGAGCACCCTCGTGTTTAATATCGATGACGCAATACACTTGTTAATCAAGATGAACAATTAGAAAACAAATGACAAGGGGAAGAGAGAGATATAGAAGTGGTGAACGGTTTCGACTCCTGGTATCAGACCATGAACACCGTCCGACAATCCGGAGTCATCATCATTGATGAGGAACAAATAATATTATGCAAATTTTAGACTGCCAAGGACGGCATGGTGGCCGAGTCGACGGCGGATGCAGTGATGGAGGTGGAGCGACTCGCGCTCGATCAACTCGACGAGGAGCGACAGAAAGAGGTGGCTTTCTTCTCCTGGCGTTGTTCACATTCACGTTTGTAGAACGGCGACGGAAGCGAGCTGAGTCAGGAGGAAACAGTGCAGACGCCTCCCTCCTCCCCGACTCACGGAAAGCAGCGGCCGAGGTACGCTATTTTCGATCCCTTTTCGTTTGCTCTCCCTCGCTATGGGATTGTTGTTGCCGGAAATTGTGGACGTAATCTGGGTGAATTCGTTGTCAGCGTTTCGAGTGTTTATCAACGAAGGTGATTCACGCGGATGTCATATTTCGCAATACATCATACATAAATGAAATTTCAGTCTCTTCTCGCTAGCGCAGGTCTCCTCCAAACTTGGCGAGCTGTGGACGTCGGCTAGAGAACAGGTACGATGATTTATATATGCTATCAATACATTGCACGATCCGTGTTCATTTCGTAACATTTCGTAACAAGTCTTAATAAACATATAGTATTAGTATTAGTATTTATTTCCAGAATCAAAAACAGATGTGACAGGTTATATCAGACGTAGATAGGTTTAGTCTGTAAGTCTTGCTGGGTCCAAACATATAGTACTGGTTGAATCTTCAAATTGCAGATCTTCGGCGAGGACTACTGGATCCCCACCGACCCCAACGAAATCGTCTACTTTCCCAACGAGTTGCTGCGAGCGCACAAGGTATCATCATGATTTGTTTAAAGATAATTTTTTTTGAAGATACATTTTCCATGAGCGAATCACTTGTGTCATAAACTGCATTGATGGGTGATGTGATTGATTTATTGATTGATATTATCTCTAGGTGCTCTTTCCCTCTGACGACAGCTCGTCGGTGCTGCGAGTCGTACAGGGCAGTCTCAAGGTATGCTTGTTTGATCGTTGTCTCTGTTGTTGTCGTAATGGCTTTTGATCATTTACTGTTTTCAAATTACATTTTGTACTTACCAACTTCTGTGGTTGCAGAACCGTCCCGGCATCCCACTTCACCATGTCGTTTTCGCTCCACAGAATCCGCCCGCGTACAGTCTCTTCCGGTATGTTACTTTTGTTTTCCAAGATTTCTGATTGTATATTCTTCGTCTGCAGATCGAATGAATTGGAGGAGGCAGTGGATCTGTGCCGTCGCTGTCTCGAGTGCAAACCGCTCTTCTCCCTTCTCGGTTTGTTGGTGTTTACCTGTTTACTGTTTCCATGTTTTTCGTGGTTGTTCACATTTCTTCCCGCTTTTCTTCCCGCATGCTCATTCCTTTAGAAGAGAACCAGCCGATCGGGGTGCAGAAGAAACGCAGTCGCACCTATCACTATGAAGTGGAGACAAGTAAATATACCTGTATACCCACCTCATTTGCATATTTTGCAATATTGGCGTTATTTCACACTCCGCTTCGCCTCTGGTTCTCGGTGTCGGTATAATACTCCCGCTTCCCCCTGACACCTTGATTAATCTCGAATATTGTAGTAGGTACACAGTACACCCGATTTTAGACGAGAAGGGCGGGGACACGCGCAAGCCGATACAGGAGCTGATCGCCAAGTTGAAGGTGGTTGTGTCGTGTCGTATACCTACCTGTCCTTTACCTGCCATTACAGGAGAATCCTCTGTGGCGCATGATCCACGTGGCGATCGCGTGCAACCGCGAGGACCTTTTCAGCGAGCGCAGCGTCGACTTCATGAATAAGAACGCCGTCCCATTCAAAGTGTACGTCCTTGCTGCTTCTCGTTTCTAGTCACGTGTGTGTATGGCATTGACATACGCGGCTGCCTTTTTTATGGAATAGGGGGACAGCGATAGCGATCTAACCCCCGCGGCCCGAGATGATGGCACCGGAAACGGCAAACGGAATAGCTTGAAAAATATAAAGGATGTTGTCTATGTAACCACATTTTCAGGCTCTCGCAAATGATGGCTCATCCCGAGGGCAAGTACCCGCTGCATCTCGCCATTGAGATGCACCGACTCACCATTGTGCGGTAAGTTCAAATCACTGATCGCGTTATTAAAAACAAAACGTAACATACACATCAGCGATATAGTAATACGGCAGTTTGTGGTTTGATGAAGACAATTCAAACAACGAGAAATATAGTATATTGTGTTTTCTAGACGCATGCTCGAGCTGGGCGCAGATCCTATCGCGAGGGACATCCACGGCAACAACGCGCTCCACTACGCCAGTCTCGCCAGTGTGCAAATGCTCGAGGTACGGTGGCATTGTGCTCACATGGGGAGTACAACCACTTAAATGCTCGGATTTGTATGAAATGGTAGATAGTCATGGGGTATCCTGACATAACTGCGTCGTCAGAATTTGCATTAGTCAATTTTCTGTCTACCTACCGCCCAGCGAGTTTCATTAAACCCGCAATCTATGCAAAAAAGTTGATGAGACGCTGCTGATGTGTGTTAATTAATCGTAATGGGTGGTGGAGGGTGGAGAAGGAATAGGAGAAGTGAGAAAAAGAGACGAGCCTTGCAGCTGCTGTGGGAGTTTCAAGACGTGCACCCGCTGCTCAACCAGGTGAACAACGAAGGCTCCCCGCCCGTCATGCTCGCCATCAAGGTGCGTATCGAATGATTGATGATCATATATGTGATATCGTTTTCATAGGCCGCGAACCCTCGCTGTCTGGCGACCCTGTTGAGTTTCGGCGCTGAGATGAGCATCCGCGTATCGGGCAAGAACCCGCTGTTCGAGGCGCTACAGAGCAAGGGAAAGAACACCGAGTGAGTTTCTCTATACAATACATTCTTCTCTCACTGGAAATGTCAAACTAATTGAGTTGATGCGTTTCCAGTCTGATTAAGACGATTCTTTTTTCCTATTCATGTTTCTATAAATGTCGAAAAACACAAAAGATACGTTTCCAGCCTGATCAAGACGATTCTGGATGCGAGTCCGGATCTGCTCAGAGAGCGCGACGCCTCCGGAAACACGGCCATACATGTCGCTCTCTACAAGGTGGGTGGTGTTTCTCGGAATCTTGACTTATTGTAAGGCTCAAGTGGTAAGATGCCAAGAGTCGAAAGCACTTGATCCGTACGCGCGTTTTCTTGATTACTCCATTACGCGTGATTGAAAATTGAATTATAGTTCTATGCTCGCAATAAGTATAAGTTGCGCGCGGTGGTGTAGATCAGAGGAAGACGGAGCTCTTGACAATAACGCGCAAAACAAGAAAGCCAGACGGTTATGGCACCGTATTTCAAACTGCAAGCGAGGTAGATCGAAAACTATCGCTTTGGCGCAGGCTATAGGTTGACATTGATTATCTATAGCCGCCGCTGATGGGCCTGCTGCTGCTGAAGCACGACGAGATGGACCTGAACGCCAAGAACAACGCCGGACAGGCGGCCATTCACATGTACACGCACAAGGTGTGTGATCCTATCCAACTCTATTCGTTTTCTCGCTCTTTATCTATTCTCTTCACTGTATTTTTCTTCAAAATTCACTTATATTGCTATTCGACATGAATCTTGCTTGATGTGAGCGGAATTGGTAACGTATATGTCACATTATGAAGCCGTCTTTTCAGAACGAGATCGGTCTGATCATCACTCTCGCCTCGTACTGCTGCGACATCAACGTGCGCGATTCGAACGGCAACACGGCGCTCCACATTGCTGGTGGGTACCGTAAGACTTTGGAGTACCGTATACTGTCGGTTACTGTAGGTTACCGTTTTGATTATGCTGATTGTCTGCTTTAGTATCGAAGAGGAACCTGGAGGCGACGCGTCTACTGCTGTGCCTGGGAGCGGATCCGAATGTCGCCAACAATCACGAAGACACTCCCAGACATCTCGCCGCGAGGCTCAGGGAGTGAGTGTTTACTCTTTTTATCCGGTTCTAATGCATTTCTGGCGTAATAAAAATGGATTAATTCATGTCATGTTACCTCCAGGAACGACCTTCTGAAGGCGTTGTCGCTGTGCGGGGCGGCGCGGTGCGAGCCGAGCAAGACGGGCTGCGTCAGCGGATGCGTCAACGAAAAGATGCTCGGACTGCTCAAGGTAGCATACATTGTCGCTGTGTCTCATAAATTTCTCATCGGATATGTGATGCGCA
>CAWZYM010000402.1:857500-912500 GCA_963966185.1 Rhabditoides inermis
GGCCACAACGCTAATTGGATTTGCATATTTGCCATTTGCGTCGGCTAGGTCAACTGCACGGGTGACACCGCGGGTCAGAGGAAAGGTGGGAAAAGTAGGAGGACATCACACAACTGGCAGTCAGACCATACTATGTCGTCGTCTCTTCCGCCCGAGCTGATTGCACATATCCTGTCGTTTGTCGATGACGACTCCCTTCTCCCCATCTCCCTCCTCTCGCCTCACCTACTCGCACTCTCACCCCGCCACACTTCCACGCTACTCAGACTGACCATCGACGAGGATATGGTGTGTTTTCGGTTGTTGATTAGCATATATGTATTGATATCGATTGATTCCAGCTGACGTTCCAATTCGTGCGCGACGCTGTTCCCACGTGGTTGCAGGACGCTGTCATATGGTTTCGCAAGAGTGGCACGCTCGAGTTGTGAGTACAAGTCTATCGTAGAAATCAGGCGTTCCCCATTTCCAGTGAGCTCGATAGAGATATTGTGGGCAACCCACTGCTGACCATTCACTGCACCGATCCGTGCGAGGCTCTGCGAGATTACGCATCCGCCGCACTTCACAAATGGAAGGACGCCAACGTCGATTGGGTGAGCGAAGTGATATGCAATCAGTCGACAAACAAGTCATCAAGTATTGACATTGATGAACGAAGACACGGATAGTGTACAAACAACGCCGAAGGATAATTAATCAAGAAAGTAGCCTGCGAGGAAGATGTGAGAAATGATTGGGAATGAAACCACTTTGATAACCGGTGTCATAAAGACCGCTGCTTACAGAACATGCCCCACGAAGACGACTCGCTATGGCTGGAGGTTCAGCACCGAGTCACCGAGATACGCATCTGAATCGTCCGTTCTCGTATTCCTTTGCACGTTTGTTTTCCGTAATTGAACGTTTCGATAAAGTAGTGATGTTTTGCGTGCACTGTTCAACACATCAACAACACAACCTCACTGCGATCATCACACAATGAACATTTGATGTGATCGCTTCTCTTGATGCAATCATTCCCTCAGTCAGCGACCATGGAGGAGGCCTGTCCCTCTGATTGGGTGCCCTCGGTGATTTTTCGAGAGAGAGAGAGAGAGAGAGAGAGAGAGAGAGAGAGAGAGAGAGAGAGAGACTAACCATATGCGCTCAGCCCCACTATTCGCACGTCATTCTCTGTGTTCCCGCCGAGGAGAGGAAGGTACGCGAGCGTCACTACTGACTCTCTGCTAGAATTACACATTTTTAGGACGCCGAGGTCAAGGTGCACATCTCGGAGGTACACGGCTTTGTGAGGTGAGTTATGGTGTGGCTACCGTAATCGAGAAAGTACTGTAGTCTACCGTAATCGAGGAAGTTTGAGTAAGTAATGACGGCGGGATAGGATAGATCTATAGGACTATAGGTACAAAAGGTGCCGCATTAGAAGAAGTATTGTATCTACCTAAGAAAGATGATGAAGCTACTGTATACGAGGGTACTGTAGCCACCGTAATAGAGACACAGAAGTAATGCAGATAGTGTATTTTTTTTCTAGACGTTTCGTCATCTGTCTCAACGAGCCCAAGGCCAAGAACGCAGAGACGCAGACCTAAACCCCTGCAACACAATCCGCTAGATAAAATAAACTCAATTTTTGACTACAGTATGATTAATCGGCGGTCGATTTCGAAACGTGAGTAGTAGTAGAGATAAGTATCTGATAACTTGAAGAAATTTTTCCGAGCGCTTGAATTCGAAAAATCTTCTGCATCTCCGGCAGTTGCAGACTTGTTCCACAACAAGCCCCCAGTGTCACTCATTTCAGAAAAAGCTCCCAGTGTCACGAAATGCCCTTCATCGGCGATATTCCCAGCAAGTTCGACGAGTTCTCCGAAGAGAATCTCCGCAATTAACATTCATAGATGCTGCGTCTCGTATTGTTTCACTTTGTGCAGTTGTAGACTCGTAAATGTACGATGCGGTCATAAGAGTTTTGCGAGCTTTGGAATCACTGGTCGAAACTGTTTTGCACGCTGCGTGTCTGCCACACTTTGCCGCCTCACTTTAGCCAGAGCAACCGCATCCATTTGGTTATCACACATGATTGACGATGAAGTAAGAAAAGAAGGAAGCTCTTTTCAGCCCGCCTTCATCCGGCGCGGCATCATGTACGACGAGTTCAGAAAGTACTTCACCCCAAATCCCCCTCATCCCGGATAACGTCATCTCCCGAGCCTTCGTGTTCGGAGAGTGAGTCTCGAGGAGAGAGAGAGAGAGGGGTGTGGGAGGTGACAGCTATCTCAGGTACGAGTTCGCGCCGTCGCTGGCGCACATTCGCGCGTACATCGGCGTGCCGCCCAACTACGTGCCGGATGAGGAGGACATCGTGCTGTGCAAGCCGTGCGTCGCTGGTCAGAATGGCCGCAAGCACCAGCACCAGCACCGCGCCGGTGAGCATAGTAGTAATTAGTGATGTTAATAATAATAATTTATTGCAGTTCACACTGTGCCACACACAAAAATATGATGAAAATGAAGAAAAAAATCAATGCAACAAATAAGTGCGTATCAATCTGTAAGACCAGCAGTTACAACTAATACCCACCCCTGCCTGGAGGTGGCGTGTTATAGTAATATAGCATATAGTAATTGTAGTAGTAGTAATTGTTGTCGTTGCATAGGGAAGTGTGTGTGACCATGGTGAGTGGTGACCTTTCTTCCAGTCGCTGAGCTTCGACGTGGAGCAGCGGTTTCGGGGGAGTGAGTGGGAGTGAAATAACGCGGCGAGTGGTCAAGTTGCGGTCATTCTCTTCGGAAGCAATTCCGAAGTGTTTCGAAGGGATAGCAAGGCATTCCGAAGTGTTCGGGAGTGTTCGGGAGTATTTCAAAGGCAATTCGGGAGTGTTCTGAGGGCGATTCGAAAGGCAATTCCGAAGTGTTTCGGGGGCATTCGGGAGTGTTTCGAAGAGACTGACCGCAACTTCAGGGACAGCGGGAGGAGGTGCGTGTGTGGGGTTTTTTTTTTTTGAAATGTGTCATCACTCGTTTCATGGCTTCATCATTGCGGCTTTCAGATCGCTCATTTAGTTTTAGTTTTTTTTTTAAATTTCATTTTATGTTTTGTGGCACAATAGTAATATCACTCATTTCGCCAATGTCTTTGCACAATTTTGCATGTTCTATTTTTCTATTAAACAACTTATTGTTATTGATATTATTATTAGATCGCCGCCGAGCTGGCGTTGACGGTGGCGGAGGACCACGTGATGACTGAGCTGGACGAGTGGCTCGACCTATTCTCTCTCCCTCTCTCTCTCTCTCCCTCTCCCTCTCTCTCTCTCTCTCTCTCTCTCTTTCTCTCTTTCTCTCTCTCTCTCTCTCTCTTTCTCTCTCTTTCTGTTGTTCATTCTTTCCGGTGGTGTGTGTCTTTCAAATGTAACCCCTCACTCATTCCATTGTCTTTTCTCTTTCAGTTTCTTCAAAGACTGGCTGGATCTGCACTATCTGCGCGTCAACATTGCCGTGGCGTACTTCAAGAAACGACTCCAGGCGCTGAAAGGTTCCTCTCGCTCTCCCTCTCTCCCTCTCTCTCTCTCTCTCTCTCTCTCTCTCTCTCTCTCTCTCCTGTTCTTTGACTAACCATACTTCTACCAGCTGGCGAGAAGATAAGTGTGGTGACTGGTCGCGGCAAGCACTCCAAGAAGCGCGGACACAGCGAACTCAAGAACAAGGTGCTCTCCCTCTCCCTCTCCCTCTCCCTCTCTCTCTCTCCCTCTCTCTCTCTCTCTCTCTCTCTCTCTCTCTCTCTCTTTCCCTCCCTCATCCACTCCTTTGCAGGTGGTGCAGTTCCTGCGCGATAACGCCTACGTGTACAGCGAGTCGCGCGACAACCGCGGTCTGTTGGTGGTCGACGGGAAGGCAGAGTCGCCGACTGTGCTCGCTCGTCCTCCCGTCGTGTCGGAGGCGCGCGCCGCGCACTGCCGCGCCGCGCATTGCCGCGCCGCGCACTGCCGCGCCGCGCACTGCCGCGCCGCTCCTGTCATCAACGCGCTCAAGCAATTCGGCGACGCTGTCAACAAGAACTGAGTGCAATGTGTTCTCTAGATTTCTATCACAGTACAATGTACTTGCAGTCAGATGCTTGAACCGATCAGAACCTGATAACGCATTATTCTTCTTTAAAATCTATTATTGTGTATAGTTCATGTCCAATATTGCTCTATGGCTACTAATAACAAAACAAATGACTTATCTCACTTACTAATAATAGAACGTGTATATTTTGGTATAGTCATATAAATCTTTATTGCAATTGCATGTGTTAGAATTTGGAATTGCTGGAACGGCTCTAGAAATGATGACAACTTTTACTGGTGATACACATCTTGTTTACGATTCGCCAGTTCATTAGCAATCATCTGTTACCTAACCCCGGCAATAAATGTGATTTACAGTCTGTGCGAGGGCTCGAGCCACTTTACGATGTGTCAGCGGTTGCGCAGTCAGAGTGGGGAGAGGGGGAACAGGTGAGCGCGGTCACGCCGCCTTTCATCCACGAACCAACATCTTAATCGGCGATTTCGAGTTGTTGCGCGAGCGCGTGACGCCACCACGTGTTGCCTTTTCGAGAAGCGCTTTTGAAGCACCGGTCAGAACATGGTTGTGGTTTTTAATTTGACTATCACTGTATCACTGGTAAGGTGACACGTATCCGACCGTTTCTATGTCTGTCTACATACCGGTTGTGTAGATTGGACTGCTACAACAAAAAGAAACGCTCAAAAAAACATCTGTTCACACCACATCAAAGCTTAGTTCTAGTGATTCAGAGGTGCAAAGTGTTTCGCCAGCGCTGCTGGCGTGGTGCGCGCGTCTCTTGTAATTATTCTCGTCCCGCTTACAGCGACTTGGCACCTCGCATAGAACTCGATACAGAGTCACTCCACTCTCTTCACAAGCGCGCCGCCGCCCCGATGCGCTTAGTGCGATTACCGTACCTGTGCAAACACCTGTCCCGTGATGCAATCAACACCGCGATTAGTGCGCATCAAAAGGTAATCGGAAGCCAGAGTGTGTTTGTTTAGATGCTATCCGGAGATTTGAACAGTTTCACTCGGGCTACTGTATGCTAGAGAGCTGCATATGTATTCGAAGTACTGTATATCCGGAGGCGTATCCGCTCGACATAATAGGATTAGCCCCTTTGTCTCTAGTAGATTCACACGCAGGTGAGCCGGGGGCCACTCCGCGGGAGTCACTTGTGGAGGAGACATCGCCAGATTAGCCACTTCCTCTTCCAATTGATACAATTGATTGACACGTGTATTGTCCGCAGTGTCACACATGTGTTCGTTAGGCAACACTGACAGGTGCTGTGGAGTGTGGTGAGAACAAGCACCGTTATGCAAGCACCACAAATTATAGAGCAGCTTCCGGTCCCCCGATCGATCAGTGTAGTTGATTTGTAATAGATGAGCGATGGGTCAGCCGAGTGAGAGTCACTCTCTTTTGATTGGCAGAAGCCGCCGCCAGGTGAGGGAGAGAGAGAGAGAGGCGAGTTTACAAATTGCTAGAGAGAAGCTACCAATCAAATATCAACAAGGTGAGTGCAGGCAAATGTTTTCTGAAATAACACATACTGATTGTGGAAACTGAAAATTTAGGAAAACACCATATCACATTCCTTTCTAATCACATAACTTTTGCACTCATTGTGAAACAACATTGCATGTCATTGTATGTCTATATTTGAACATGCGCACCGTAAAACTAAATTGTTGTGACTAGAGCAAAAGGTGTACTGTTTACGTGTTTATTTACGCGCGGAATCCTCTCTTTTGACCGCAACAGCAGACTCGCGGCGCTGCCATTGAAATCGGATAGCCGTACTCACCTGCGTGAAACTCGCCAGATTTCCACTGTGTATTGCTATCGAGTGACTTTCTTAATCCCCCACTCCTCCCCTCCCCCAAAAAAACCCGACGCCGCCACCTGTTGCGTGCGCCCCATTCAACCCGCCGCACTCGGCGCTACCGTAACCCAACGACTCACATTTCACATATATAATTTTTATTCAATTATTAGTACATTCAAAGACAACACCAAAAACGACAACAACAAGTATGACAGCGCACAAGAAGTGTAGTATTAGAGAGAGATAGGGAGGAGACCATGTTACAGTATCACAGGTTTCAGGGTGGGGTTGTCTCCAAGACAGGCGGACTAATACTTCTGGTTCATGAGGTGCTGCTGCTGCTGGAGGCTGGCGTAGTAGAGTCGCATGAGCTCCTCCTGGTTGGTGGGGTAGTAGGGCATGCAGGGCGAGCCGGGCGCGGCGCGCACGAACGACGCCGGGTTGTAGGCGGGTCGGAACGGTGTCGTCATCAACTGAGCTGCAGCGGCGCCGAACTGCTGAAACAACGCGGTGATCACTGATACAGTATGATAGTCCACTACTACCGTATGCTAGTCCATATTACAGTATGATAGTACAAGCTACAGTATGCTATTACCGTACCTTGTACGCGTCCATCCGGGCGCGCGCGAGGTGATTGGGCCGGCGGCGCAGCTTTCCCGTCGTCGATCCGATGAACACCTCCTCCTCACTCGCCGCGTCCAGCATCCAGTAGTTGCCTGGAACAGTCGAGTAAGCACCGTAACCCTTTCGTGTACCGTAACCCGAAATTCCCATCTACCGCACCTTTGCCGGGGTCGTCGAAGCTGCGCGGCACCTTGACGAAGCACTTGTTGAGGGAGAGGTTGTGGCGGATGCTGTTCTGCCAGCCCTGCTTGTTGTCGCGGTAGAACGGGTACTTGTCCATGATGTAGTCGTAGATGCCCGACAGCGTGAGCCTGGAGTACGGTACGTTGAATCTACGGTAACCCACGTACTCTCCACAGCAGGCCTACGCTATCTCAAAGCATCGTGCAGTAACCCAACGTACTCTACAGTAACCCAACGTACTCTACAGTAACCCAAAGTACAGTTTCCCTCACCTGCGCTCCTTGCTGTCGCGGATGGCCATCATGATGAGGGCGTTGTAGGAGTAGGGCGGCTTGCCGTTCTTCTTATCCTCTGCCGACTGAGGAGAGTCAGTCGACGACGACGTGCCGGGAGACGAGTCCGACGCTGAAAGGGATACGGTAAGTACAGTACTTTATGGTATACGGTAACTACAGTACTTTAAGGTATACGGTAACTACCGTACTCACCACGCGGACTGCTGGTGGTGGCCTCGGGAGAGGAGCCGAATCCCTCGTCGGCGTCTCCGACTGGCGGCGGCGTGAGCACGGTGGCCGGCTCTGAACAGGTGATCGATAAGATCGCAGCTAATCAGCTGAGTGTTGATAGTGTCGGTCGTGTAGTTTACACACTCTTTCCCCACCGCCCGATGCTTAACCACAGCAACTCATCAATCATGGGATTGAAAGGATGTAGGTTGTGACATGGGATACCGTAGTTTTCGAGCGTAGCCGCGGGGAAGGTTATATCCAATTTGCGAGACATGTTAGATTATGGAAGGGATCTGTGAGGGGTGCCGATCGCGCTTCTGGCAGGATCGGCTAGAGAGATGCTAATGAGGCAATTGATACGAGGGATGTGTGTGTATGTGTGAAGTGAAACAATGCGAGCAAATTGGTGGTTTGGAAACATTTGCAAACACGATGATGTAAATTGGACAGTGAATGTAATTATTTTAAGTATCTCTAGCATGGGATACACATCATGATAAAAAAGGGAGAGTGCGTATATGTCAGAAAAGGCGCGGATATAGGGATATAGCAAGACTCAATGACGAACAGAGTGAAATACAAATAGAAGACGTACCTGTCTTGACGTCGTCGTCTTTGGTGGGCGGGGCGATGTCGAGAATGCGCGAGATGCTAAACATGTCCGGGGACTGTGTCGCTTCAATGAATGACCGATTCGCTGCGGTTGGTGGGCGGTACTGGCGGGGGGCGGGGCGTATAGCCGGCGGGCCAATCAGCGCCCGAGCGAGCGCACCGTAGCCGGTGGGCACACAGGCAGCGGCGACATGGGCTGGGGGCAATCGAGGGGGGGGGGGCGAAGAACAATCTGTGTCGAGTCAACCACGGCGGTGAGAATGAAAGCAGGGAGAGAGACAGACAATTAGCAGCAATTAGATAGTGATACACACAGTACCTGGCCCCCTCACTGCAAATCCAATTACGTGGGACATGTGAATGTGAAAGATAGTGAAATGTTTGTGATACGCTGGTTCACTCACTGGGAACTATTGCATTTTGGGAGGTTGATTGACAGTTGACGCCTGCGGATATGCTAATCTCTATTAAGCCATTGTTGCACTCGCTAATCTCGTAAGCTTTCGCCACCAATTTGTATATCATAGGAATCATAGGAGATTGATAGAAACATTGCATGAACATGTGACGTTTTTCGACTCCTAGAGTTGACGTCTATTTGTTCAACACAACCGACTTTCTCTCTCTCTCTTCCCGAGAGAGAGAGAGAGAGAGAGAGAGAGAGAGAGAGAGAGAGAGAGAATCTTGTTGTAATGGAAATATTGAGAGGTGAATCGTGAGTGACAGCCTTGGAGAGTACGCCCACATTCATTGATCCGTCAGTTATCATGAACACTATTAACAAATCAGTGCGTATTGATACTATAACAACACTATAGTAGCTGGCACATTGCTAACAGAGTGGGCTGATCGATTTACGGTCTCCTCTCCCCAACGTGTGGTTTATGGAGGGGGTAGTGATGATGACTTTATGATAGTAGCGGAGTCTGTTCTACCTGTGTTTACGGGGCGCGAATCTGGCGCGTTGAGTGCGCTCTCTCCTTCCAAGGAAGTACTCAGTCTGCTACCATGTAAGGCGACACCCACCGCGCGCAGTGTCTAAACAAAGTGATGGAAATTTGCATACAAGCCAGCAGGCGGGTGGTGGATCGGTTGCCAAGATTTTTTGCCGGGCCGGTCTCGAGAAATGATTTGCCGGTCCATTGCGCGTCTTCAGAGACGCTGCGCGACGAATCGACTCGTTTTTGTCACTCAATTGTCTTCTTTTCGCGCGGCCGCGCGGTTTCTATTGAGAGGCGGCACGCTTCCGACAAGTGAACACATATGTGTATGGGGTGGGAACAGCGTTGCTAACGTTTTGGTATACTAGTAACTTAAAAGTTCATATTTGCAGGTAGTCTGCCACTAACATCGATACTACAAACTACATGAATCATAGTTTAGGATATGGTATACTAGTTTGTAGAATGTTTTGAATTTGCGTGGACAGATGTATCAATGGCTCTGTACCCAGTGATTAGGAAATGTAGACGAGGCGTAATCGAGCAATGATCCCGTGTAGGCGGATTAGCATGCGCATCGCACGAGAACAGAACACACTGCCTCCAGATGTGTTGTATGCCTTATATAGGAATTAGAAATGACAATCACACTGCATGTGCACACTTCCTTCAGAATTCATTATGCACTCCTTATTCAGCATTATGATACATGAACTATGCCACTATGAAATGAAAATGATGATAACAGTTGTGTGCTTTTCATTTCGTTTTATGCAACTGTTCACAACAAGCAAGTTCTCTTTAGCGTCTCGCTACCGTAAGAAGTCATGCGTTTATAGGGAATGTTGACGTGTATAGAAAATTCTGACGCGATTGCACATTGTTAATCCCAATATTAACACCCAATCGCGCCTCTCTCTGTCTCTGCCTCTGCTTCTCTCTCTCTCTCTCTCTCTCTCTCTCTCTCTCTCTCTCAAGTGCGAACTCGCGCCATAAACAGAAAACGAAGACTCGACACTCGACGAGTCTATAAACTGTCACCAAACCGCAGCATTTTATTGTCGTTTCCGGAATCACAATAGGCGCAAATGACACACAATAATTTATTCGTAGTGAAGCAAGTGACCTGGCTAGGAGCGACTAGTCACTAGTGGGCCCGCAAGTGATCACGCGACCAGTAGAGTAAAAGGGTAGAAGGAGACGGTCTACTGTCGATATTCCGTTCACCGAAATGTGAATACTGGAGAGAAAAATCACGACGCTGATAACAGATGACAACGTGAGCTTGGAGAGGTGAGACTCGAAAGAGATTGATACTGGTAAGTGTCTGGGAAAGGGTTAATTAAAGGGTCATGGAGAGAGAAGGCTAGAGAGCGAAAGATATAGAGAGACGTGTTCTACACGGAGGTGAGTGTGAGGTGGATGATCTCACAACTGCCGAGCATCTTCACCGGCGGGCCGAAGAAGTTCACTCCTGAATGGCAAAGTTTTCCCTGGATTAGTAAATGTTCACTTTGGAAATCGGCTGCCGAACTGCACACTTCGAGCTAGAAGGACTTCAATCGGCTAGACAAAACAAAACCCTCACCTGCGCTGACATACACCGCCGATTGCTTGTAGTGGTAGAGTCCTCGGGTGAACGCGTTCGCAACATAGACGACCGGCACCAGCGGGTACATCTGACCGCCGTGCGTGTGGCCTGACGTATCAAATCATAACAATATTATACTATTATACTCTAGCACACCATTATTGTGTGAAAAATGTGAAGTAGTACCGTGGGCTAACTAATACTGATGTGGTGATGTGTCATACTATTGTGTGACAGAACATGTGACAAAGCACCGTGCGGCAACTGTCAATAGCCAAATGGATACTGACCGCTGACGACCAGGTCGGGCTTGCCTCCGACTATGGGATCGTCGAGAATGGTGCGCGCGGCGTTGGGCTGGTGCGCGAGCAGCACGGTGACGTCGGTCGACTCGCACGCAGCCAGTGCCTGCCGCGGATCCATGCCGTGGCCGGGAAGGCTGAGATGAGGTGACAGTTGGTATGTGACGGTGAACAAGGAAAAAAGGTGATTCCCCGATTCTTTGATTACAGAGAAAAAATCTGCGACTCACAAATCACACATAAACTGTTCATTTCCATTAATTCAGAGTGGGAGAGGGAGAGGGAGAGGGAGAGGGAGAGGGAGAGGGAGAGGGAGAGGGAGAGGGAGAGGGAGAGGGAGAGGGAGAGGGAGAGGGAGAGGGAGAGGGAGAGGGAGAGGGAGAGGGAGAGGGAGAGGGAGAGGGAGAGGGAGAGGGAGAGGGAGAGGGAGAGGGAGAGGGAGAGGGAGAGGGAGAGGGAGAGGGAGAGGGAGAGGGAGAGGGAGAGGGAGAGGGAGAGGGAGAGGGAGAGGGAGAGGGAGAGGGAGAGGGAGAGGGAGAGGGAGAGGGAGAGGGAGAGGGAGAGGGAGAGGGAGAGGGAGAGGGAGAGGGAGAGGGAGAGAGAGAGAGATGATCCGGTAGTAACAGTTACTCACTGTGCCTTGGCGGCGAAAATGTCGTCCGTGCCGGCGACGCACACTGTCGCCGACTTGTGCGCGAAGCGACGCGCCGCGTTGTGCAGCACTGACATTGTTGCATTGTTGAGGGGGTGGGAATAACAGGTGTAGGCACGCGACCTCACGCTGACAGAGAAATTAGAGGAAGTACTGACATAAATATCTCGAAAGCCGGTCCAGTGGATTTGAAAACGGTTTTCGACTATTGATCCCGTAGGGTATCTCTGATAATAGTTTGGTCACCTTTTACGCTCCATGTGAAACGAGTCGTGTCAGTTGGTCAGTTCGATACGAGAGTAAACACTTTTTTGATGTACCTGTGATGTTGCACTGCTGCAGGAACGCGAACCACTCGTCCACGTTGCCGTGCATGTACTCGTGATTACCTGAATTTGTCATTACAACATTTGCTGTTAATTTTAGTTTGATTGTTGGCAGTATGAAAGAGAACGCGCACTTTTCATCTTGTGTTGTGTCGTGTTTCAGCGCGGGGTGTCTGATCTATTCGATACCACCGTCATGCTTCCGTGGCGCAATCGGCAGCGCGTTCGGCTGTTAACCGAAAGGTCGGAAGTTCGAACCTTCCCGGGAGCGGATATTTTTCTCGAAATTACATTGGGATCCCTTTTTACAGTTAATTCATACAGTTTTCGAATAATTTTGATTTGCGTACTCATTCGATTGTTATTACATTTTTTACAGTTGATCAGATCATACGTGTGCATCTCACTCTCACTTTCTCACTATCTCTCTCAGCATACCCCGATCGCTATCTCTTTCGCACACTAGACAGCCACGGCAGTGCATGCGAGATCACACGCCAGCATCTCACTCCAACCATAGCTCAGTTGGTAGAGCGGAGGACTGTAGAGTGCGCAGCTATCCTTAGGTCACTGGTTCGAATCCGGTTGGTTGGATTTCTCTTGCATTTATCGGCGCTGAGTTTTGCAGCAATAAAAACACTCACCAGTCGCAAAGTACACGCCGTACTTTGTTGTCAGGTCGCAGAGCGGGGCTGCCGCCTTGGAGAACTGCGCCACAAAGCCGTCCGCCAGATCGCCCGCGATTGCCACAATGTCTGAGAAGTGGTAAGTGGTGTACTTTTTTTTAAATTCACTGGCCAAAAAAACTCTGACTGAGTCTCTTTCAGAAGATGCTTTTGTTGAACATTTTCGAGTTTAGCCGTTTTTTTTTGGAATGAGCTAGATCACAGTATTTCGAGCTGCAGACAAGGTAGATAGAAAAATATCGCTCTCATGCAGGATATAATAAAGGTGCGGTCAGTCTCTTTCGAAGCAATTCCGAAGTGTTTCGAAGGGATAGCAAGGCATTCCGAAGTGTTCGGGAGTATTCCGAAGGCAATTCGGGAGTGTTCTAGGGGCGATTCGGAAGGCAATTCCGAAGTGTTTCGGGGGCATTCGGGAGTGTTTCGAAGAGACTGACCGCTACTTTAGTGATGATGTTCTCACCGGGCTGGAGTCGATTGGTCTCGTCTACGATGGTGCGCATCCGCGATTCGCCGACCGTCGGTCCGATGTGTATGTCGGAGAGGAGGGCGACACGCAGCGGTGCGTCCGCTGGCAGCTTCTGACCACAACAAATTGTTAGGTGTTATTGTCAGAGCTCAGAGAGTTCAGAGATTTATCCGGACATTGTTTTTGTTCTAATCAATCTAACTCGAGAGCTATCTTTCCAGAAATACTCTCACGAGGCCTGAAATGTCAACAGTACTATGTGTGCGATGGTTGTGTGAGTATCCGCTAGGCAGTATAGATCAGTCTTTCCGGGATTAAGGACGCGCACCCCTTGCCAGTGATACAACGCATCACCCCCGCCCCCCCCCTTCCCCACCCTCACTGTCCCTCTATATGGTTTGTGCGTCATCGTCTGACGTGTTTGCTCTTGCCCGCAATCGCCATGTCCCACCTTGACATCGACGACCACTTCCTTGACGAGCGGCTTCGCCCAGGTGGTGAGGAAACCGGCGGTGATCAGCAGACAGGACAAGATGACTGCGATAAGGGTAGAGCGAGTGCGGAGAGAAGATGACAGTCTGAACAGTGAACACGGCTTTATTTGAACTGAGAGAGAGAGAGAGGAGAAAGGGGAGAGAGAGAGAGGAGAGAGAGAGAGGAGAGAGAGAGCGACTCACTCTTTGCCATCTTGCTTTTCGCAGCAGCGCGCAATCCCGGTGACAATCTCAGCCAGAGTGAGGAATATGGCGAGGTGTAGATATCCCGCGATTGCAGTCAAAGAAATAACCGCCAACAGGTGCGGCTCGTTACCTGAACGGTTCTTTCGTTCAAAAGAGTATTCCAGTCTAAATTTTGTGAAAAGAGAGAGAGAGCAGTCAAAGAAATACTTCGACTGCACACTGAATGAACGTGGAAATACACACGTATCAGTTTTCAAAAAGAAAATAAATGTTGAAAATGAGATTAAATTTTTCATTTCGCGGTGAGAAATATCGTTTTGAAGTGGGGTTTGCCCGCTAGCGGACATAATGCAATTGAAATCGGTATTTATCACTGGATTTTTCAAAAGTTCACGACGATTTTTCCCGTGTTCGGATCATTTTATGAATATAGTTAATACAAGTTACTGTATTTTCATGTTTTTTTCTTCACTTGTTCCTTTCAGAAATTGCATCACTCTCTGATTTGTGACTTTGCATCCTTATCAGTTGTGCGCCTAGCCTATCACATGTCACATTGAGTTTTGCGGAAACTGGAAAATGGACACTGCGCTAACCTAGTAGGGTGTAGTAGAAGAAGAATGCGACGTGACAGAGGGCGAGGTAGAGGACGAGGGCCGCCCGGGCCACGTCGCGCGCACAGATGGTGCGCCAGCGGATGCGCGCCAGCCGCGGCGACTCAGACTCGGTGTGCGACCTGGATAGAATATACGAACGCATAACGGCACGTGAAAACTGAAAAAAGATGATGATATATACCAAAAAAAAAGAAACAGCCAACATCAAACAACAAGAAGGCATTGGAGTATGTCAGCGCGAAAAAAAACCATGCCATTCCGAACACAACTATGTATCCATACCTGAGACAGGGGTTTTGCCTGGATTGGGAAACGACTATTAGGTGTTGTCCTTTGCGTACCTGATGAGGTGGTCGATGCGGGACCAGATGAACCAGGTGCCCATCAGCATGCCGCACTGCGTGTTCACCAGCACGTGTAGACGAACCACCCGGTAGTAGCTCACGCCCGTGAAGGTTAGCCTGTCATCGTCAACATTATTGTTTTGCCATTCATTACCATTTCACCACAAGAAAGTGAGTGAACACATTTTTGTGTCATTCATTTATTACACTACACCACAAGGATGCTTCACACAATGGAGGGACAGCAGTATAGTACTACACGTTATGGTTCTAAAAACATCCACACACCCGCGCACATCGACTTTTCTCATCTTTCACTGATTCGTTTCTGGCGACAGTCGTGCACGCACACTGGTGATAGCGAACAGCGACATTTTAGAAATGCATATTGGTAAGTCACCTGGCGAACACGATTCCGGCTTGAATCACGCATATCGCGAATACTAGAGCGATGAGCAGCCGGCGCATAGTCCAGCCGGGTGTGAGTGGCCAGTCTAGTGGCAATGTTGTTTGCATGCGGGGGACGCGCGTGTGCGGTGACCTATCGGTGCCGGATTATCGCGGCGGGACCCGTCTAACGCTTGCCGTATAATTTATGGTTATCGAGCGGGGCGCGCGCGGCTTTTTTCCTCAGCTGGGAGGGGGGGGGGGGGGGCGCACTCGCAGCCCGCTCTATCTATCCAGCCTCTCTCTACTTCCTCATCACTCATGCAACGTTTTTTTGTTCTACTTTTCTGCTTCTCGCATTGTTTACATCAAAGTTCGGGAGCGAGAGATAGACATTCCTAAATGTTTGTATAAATATTGATGTAATGTTGTGAAACAAGTGGGTGGGGGTGTCTAGGCTCTCCCCAATATTCTTCGATGCGTGCGTGCGAATTTGCATCGCCACAGCTGCTTCGGAGGTGCATTGTGATATAGCCTTCTTTCTCTTCCCTCTCTCATTTCGTGTCTAGAAATTCCTCTTTCTCTCCCCTCTTCAGCCGAAACAAATGCCGATTGATTCGCACATGTCTCAGGCTTGTTTGTTTCTCTGGCCGTCTCTCTTTCTCTCCCACACTCGAATTTCGTTCGAAATCAACACTGATCACAATGCAAACTGACAGCCCAGCCAGCTTCTCATCACTTTTCTCGTTTCCTTTTTTTCGACTTCCGTGTCGCTGCGTAATGAATAGCTTGTTTTGAGGATGGTTATTTAGCGCAGGGTATTGCGTGAATCCTTCAATTCACGCGGGAAGGACGCATATCTCCTGATTTCTACTGTCTCTTCTACTGCGTGTCATACATTTCTACATCGTCTTTTGACATTACCGTTGTTACACTTAAAAAGTGTGAAAAAATCAACAAAAAATGCTCTGCTCGTCTTTGTCACGTTGTCGTTGTTACATTAAAAAAAGTTTAAAAGTGGAATATGTAAAATGAAATTGTTTTTTCATAGATATTATGTCGTGTCCGTCGCCGGGCGCGGGTCGACTCGGTCGACGCTCGTCCACAGCGAAACTCGCAGAACAACTCGCCGTAAGTCAAGCTTATAGTTATAAAAAGTGCGGTTATCAGCAGATTCAAGTTATACAACCGACCTAGTCAATAAGGGGACTGATCTAAGCTTCTCTAGTCGCGTTAACTTAAAGTCGCGTTAACTTAAAATTTGTCATTACCACGTTACTTGAGTAACTTCTTGGTAAACTAGTAAACTAAATTTGGCATCGAGTTCTCATGATCAGTCGTCACTTACTTGTTGGTCTACCATTGGTTACTCGAACAATCAAATTGTTGTGTTTCCAGCAGCTCGAGATCTCGCAGGCGGAGGGGGACGGTATGGACGGCGGCGAGTCGGCGAGGCACGAGGGCCGGTTCGTGTTCGAGTGCGCGTGGGAAGTCGCCAACAAGGGTGGGTGGGAGGTGGCAGCAACGCCTATTTAGGTTTTTTTAGTAACTGCACCTGGTCCTGTTGTACACCACGTCGCTCTCTCTCTCTCTCTCTCTCTCTCTCTCTCTCTCTCTCTTTCTCTCTTTCTCTCTTTATCGTAGTAGACAGCAGCTTAACTCTTCACTTGTTTTTGATAAGAAACCGTAAAAATTGTTATTACAAATTACAAATGTTTATTTCAGTTGGCGGGATCTACACGGTGCTGCGCACCAAGGCGCCGATCTCGGTGCAGGAGCTGGGCGAGCAGTACTGCATGCTGGGGCCGCTCGCGCCCGACAGGGTCAAGCTGGAGGTGGGGACACTCTACAAATAATATGTTTCCGTGTTATTGTATGACATGTTGATAGGGTCAAGCTAAAGGTGTTCCTTGATATCGCTGCCTGATAGGGTCAAGCTGGAGGTGGGCACACTCTACAAATTATATGTTTCCGTGTTATTGTATGACATGTTGATAGGGTCAGGCTAAAGGTGTTCATTCAGTAATAATAATATGTTTCCGTGTTGTTGCTTGATATCGCGCCTGATAGGGTCAAGCTAGAGGTACAAAACGGTTGCAGAATATTAAAGCGAATCTAGGTAATCATTCACAGCAGAACTATTGATACACGTGTTGCTTCATGAACATGATGTTGACTTGACAGTTGATGGGGTCAAGCTGGCGCCAAGTGTCAAGTGTCAAGCCAAGCAAGATTGTATTTTCTATTTCATTACTCTTTCCAAATCGATTCAACCATATTCATATCTGCCCTATCCTGTTCGCTATGTTATTCTCGAGTGTAGTAACGGCAGATAAACATTATTATTCCTTATCTAATACATACGTTAAGGTAGACATCGTGGAGCCGGACAACGGCACGATGTTGTACGCGCTGGAGGAGACGAGGAAATGCGGATTCAATGTAATGTCAAAAGTTGTTTTTTCACTATTATCGCACGAAGGTTTCCTAACGTGAACTGGTAAATTTCGAAAATAGTTGTATTGTGTACTCGGATACCGGAAGAATCCTGACTGTTCCAGGTGCAATACGGTCGCTGGCTGATCGACGGCTACCCCAAGGTCGTCCTCTTCGACGTCGGATCGGGCGCGTGGATGCTGGACGCGTGGAAACACGAGGTTAGACCAAACATGATCTCGTTTTCATTTTTATTTCACATAAGCTCCTTGTCATGTTTCACTTATTCCTGACCACCCAATACTCTATAATTTTTCGACTGAAAACTTGTCACTCTCTATGAGTAGCGAGATGAATGAACGACTAAAGGTGTGGTCAGTCTCTTCGAAACAGCCCCTTCGAAACGCCTTCGAAACACGCTGTTTGGTCGTGTTTCGGAGTTTTTTCTAAGGGAGGTTCTGAGATGAAAATTGAACCAAGTTATGGGTCAAAGAAGGGTGAAGTTTCCATTTTTGCCTTAAGTTTTTCGCTGCTGGACTGGGGGCCAAGTTTTGAAACTGAGCCCAAACTTTGACCATACCTTACCCACGCCTGAAACTTTGCCCAAGAGAGTACGGGGCGCTGAAGAGAGTTAGACGGAAAGGGTGGGAGTGGGTAAAGTTTTGCACAAAATGCATCTTATAACCTTTCTTAGTCAGTATCGAAGGGAGTTTCGAAGAGACTGAGCGCTACTTTAACAATAAGACGTATTGTTTCTAGTTGTGGGAGAAGACGCGCATCGGCATCCCCTACTGCGACCGCGAGTCTAACGACACGATTATTCTCGGATTCATGGTCGCCGTGTTCTTGCAAAAGGTGAATACTTGTTTTTACATATTATCCTGTTACTTGTTTTCATCTAATTTTCAATCCGGTTGGTTAATTCTCTTTTGAAAGTCGCTTTTTTTTCGGACACCAGGAACTGAAATTAAAGATACAGTGCCCTATTTTCGACATTTTTTTATGACTCATAGTCCACAAAAACACAAGCAAACTTTAATTGGAACGGAGAAACAAAGGTTCATCGTGATTGAGAAACGCTCATCGGCAACTCTGATCGCAGAATTTCAAATTCCCGTTTGAAAAAACAAATTTCAAATTCCCGCTTGAAAAAAACGATGACAGGCTAACCTTCACAAACCCGGTTTGTATCGATAGCTGCGCGTGTCTTGAGTATATCTACCGCACTCAATATATTTTCCGTAACTATCCCTCGTGGTATTGTGGATAGCATGCGCGGCTGCTGATGTGACTAACCCGGGTTCGATTCCCACCGCACCCGTATGTTTTGTGCAATTCCTCACGTGATTTCAACCAACTTTTTAACTGGTACCGTGTGTTTTCTTGCCGAGCAAAGAAACGCGCAAATTTGAAAATTTACGATCAGCATGCTATTTGAATAGGCACCTGTATCTTTAAAACGTGAAATCCTTTAAAGCATACATAATTAGTGCGCGCAGCGCACTAAATAAAGATTACCGCCCCTTTCTCAACTTTTTTGTTTGCTACAACGAATACGTTGTACTTACGATGTTTAGAGCTATGTAAACTGCCTTTAATCGAACGGCATTTGTACCCGCGTTCGAAAAAAACATGTATGTGTTAAAATAATCTTAGAATCGGTACTGATTGTTTGGTTCCGCTGTCTTTGATTCGCTGGTTCATAAGTTCACGAAACAGAAAGATCTCAAAAAGTGAGATAAAAATTGATTGTTCGATTCCCTTTGATTCGAGAGCTCACGTGCCTCTAAAGAGTAGTGTTCCAAAAAGAGATAAAATATACTATAAAAAAACTTCAGTTCTCTGAGGCAGTGACCGGCTACGATCCTCTGATCGTGGCACACTTTCACGAATGGCAGGCAGGAGTTGGACTCATTATGAGCAGGTTCGTATAATTAATTTAAAAATAAATATTATTATTTCATGTAAAAAAAAAACTAATAGTGAGATTTGAGAAGAAAACAATTATTTTGATGACGTTTTTACCTGTTATTTTCTCGATTCCTGAAAGAGAAATGTTTCAATCGAGATAAACATCGATATATTTCGACTTCTTTTTGCGTCAGGGTATTTTCTAGGTCTCCACACGTGTGTCATTTTTGTTTAAATGATCGAATCACATTTTTCGGCGCGTCAGTGATTTCCGGTGTAATAGCTCAATAATTGATAACAATTTCAACGCGAAGCATCAAAATAAATTCGAAAAAAAGCTGGATTTTGCCCACGCATAAGGTGACTAAACGTTTCATTACACATGCTGTTCGAGTTTTCCGAGACTCGGCTGCATCCATTCGCATTTACACCACGCATTTATCCATAGCGTTCAGAGTGATTCAGCCCATTCATTAGCAGTCTGCGTTGCTACTCACTTTCTTTATTTACACACCTGATTTTAGCTCTACCACCATACATACATACTAAAATGCCAGTGTCCCAATTCGAGAAAACACTCATCACTAATCTGACGTTATCTCAGTTATCTGTGAAGGTTTCACCGGAAGACTATCGTCTAATACTCTGAAAACAACACGGGATTCTTGAATGATAATGAATAACTGTTTATTATAGGTTGTGGAAGACGAACGTGTCTCTGATCTTCACTACGCACGCCACTCTTCTCGGGAGGTACCTGTGCGCTGGCGGCGTCGACCTGTATAACAACATCGACAAGGTGTGTGTATACTGTATGTGTGTGCGTGCGCATTCCGAGATTCAGAAGACTTATCATGCTTTCCGTGCGACACTTGATCAACAACATGTATTAGAATCCCATGTATAGAGCGTGAGAAGAACGTTTAGTGGGGCTAGAATTCGAACGGCTCTTCAGCATCTTTTTTTTTCTCGAATCATTGCCAATTCAAGATTGCACGATACGTTAAAAGAAACACAGTCCGTTGGTTTGCGTATTCTGGACCTGGTGAAACGCGAGACGAGCGAGCGATATCCCTCATATTTACATGATGAAAAATGATTCACAAATTCTACACACACATCTGGCTTAATACATAAGTCAACCCGGCTTCAGCACGGCTTCCCAGTACACATTCCGAGCACTATTACGCGAGGGAAAAAGTTAATTATGTTAGTAATTATGGAAGATTAGGGTGGGAGGAGGGAGCTGTGGAAGTTGGGTGACTAATCCGTGAACTTTCAGTTCGATGTGGATAAAGAGGCGGGAGAGCGGGGCATCTACCATCGGTACTGTATCGAGCGAGCCGCCGTCCACATGGCGCACACATTCACCACCGTCAGGTGCCGCAAGTTTCCCCCCATAGACAGTTTGTATGAGATAGCAAATGCACGAGCGACAGTTTGCATGAGATGATATTGCATGACCGCTGCACTCACGTGTTCTGACATTTTGCATGACTTTAAGATTTGAACACGGTACTCTCTGATCGCGTTTCGTATGACTATTCGCATGAATTGAGCAAACGAAAGAATTTCGGATTAGTAAAATTGTCGGTAAAAGATCTTTTTTTTCGCCTCATGATATATGGTACTTTGATTGAATTTTTCTTTATGAAATCTACTTCAGTTGAAAAAAGTTGGCAGGCAGTTAAAATTTGTATAAAATCAATACTTCATTCTCATTTCCACCCGCATTTCCTTTAAAAGCAGCCTAACGCACATGAACTTGCACGGAGGCGATTCGCAAACAGGCGATAGATGTCTCAAATTATGTCTGGTAAATACTAGGAATGATATCTGAACAATCAATTCCATTCGACAAAACAGTAAAACCGTTCTCAATCATTCTAAAATCATATTTTTAACATTTATCTTTGGGGCAAATCACAACATATAAATATACAACATTCAATATAACAATCTATAAAACTATAACAATTGTATGCAAACTATTGAAGTATAACATAATTAAATATATACTTTTCTAAACTATATTTCATAATCTGAAACCTACAATATGGTGGCTCCTCTTGGTCTTCTCTCCCCTGCCTCCTCCTCTCCCACTCTCCTTTGGCCGTCTCTTGCGACATCGTGCTGGAAGCGATCAGCCTGCCACTCGCTTCCGTCGCCACACACACACACACATGCATTCTCCTGCAACATGAAACGTACACATAACAATTTAGATAAACAAACACAACAATATTCTATCATTGGCGAACACTAATCAATACTCACCTAGCTCCTCTGTCTCCCTGCCTCCTCCTCTCCCACTCGTCCATTCATTGCCTTGTATGGAATCATTTCGCAGCAGCGGAACGCTGAAATTATGTACGTGAAAAATGCATCACTCAAACACATTTCGTACCCGAGCTGCAATTCCTATACGGATCGCTTTCTGCCTAAGCGTCTCCGTTGGGTACGACTTGCTCAGTTCACCTTTCACGCGGCCATCTGCTTGCACACCTCGGCGCTGTAAGCAAATCAATGAAACACTGAGCACAGCAAATCGATAAACACTTACCTTCGCTGGAGCTTTCCATGCTGGATTCGCCTCCTCGTGCGCAATGTCAACTGCATACCTGCTCAATTCGTCGTACGCATTGGACATGAACGACGACATGTACGGTCGGATTCCATACTGTCCCTGAGTAATCACACGTCACTATTATATGAGAAAATAACTCACGATCAAAGAAGCATTCCTGCCTTCCAAGCAGTTGTTGGTCAGCGCGCGTCCCGAGATGAGTGATTCGTGTTTATTCCATTGAGCAGGATGGAATCGGGGGAACAGTGCGACATCGGGAGAACCCAGAAAGTACTTGACGAAATATACATGGAACTCTGAAATAGTAAAATAAACAGATATTTACAATTTCCCAACAAACCTTCGACGGAAGTTTGATGTATGGAGACAGCAGTGTAGAGCTCTCGATAAGCAGCATGAATCTCTGTCACGGGCATGTAGATGAGACCGACGCATCCGGTCCAGTACGCCTCCACTGCTTCATGTCCATCGAAATCACCCGGAAGCTTCTTTTCTGAAATACGAACTGGATACAAAAAATGAGAAAAAAAACTACACCGATTTTCTTGATGAACTGGCACCGGATTGCCTGTGTTAGGTGAAATGAGCAGAAAGAGATCTGGATATTCGGGAAGACCCGTCGAGCAGCATTCCCAGCGGCAATTTCCAGGTCCACAGTGAGAAACTTTGGACCCATCCATTCCTCGCCAATCATGAACTACAATATTATAGTAATATCATGTTATACAACAACTGATACCTTCAGAAGAGAGAACACAGCAGCGTAGAACGCCTCCGAGTGGGAAGCTGAGACGATCAGCGCGCAGTCCCTGTAGCGCTCATCAGTTCCCTGAAGTTAAAACACATAACTAGTTGTTTATTGTACACTCACTCCGGTGCCAATCCTGTAGGTCTGCTGAGATCCTTTCGGTCTGCTCCTATAGCTGCCGTCCGCAAACACCACAATCGCTCGGGCAAGTCGCTGTAGTCCTTCAGTGGTCGCTACCATGACAAACTTGACGGCTAGGTCTTCCTCGAGATGCCAACCGCTCCACACAATAGTCCGTTCTCCTGAAACATACATTGTGTATAACAACTTTTTTTGCATTTGTTGATAACCAACCGTTCAAACGATAGGAGTTGGGATTGATGATACCCTTGTTCATGTTAATCGCCTCCCTGTCGGACAAACGTACCGCACGCTGAGTACTGAACACAACAATAAGAGAGTAAAGTAACGGAGTACTCACGCTTTGTATACTGCGTAGGGCTGTCCTCCGAAAAGGGCCATGTCAGCTCCGAGTGCCGATTTATACGCTTGCAGTGCCTTCGTAGGGGACAGTCCTTCCCTTCGCTTCTTCTTCAATATGCTTCTTGCTGCTTGCACCTGAAACAGAAATAGTGACATGTTGAATTATATAAAATTGAATTAGATATTCTGCTGTTACTGTACCTTGTCCGAGAGAAGAGAACTTATGTGACAATGCTCGGTCGAACTCGAAGTCCATTGGCAGAAGTTGGATGACGACGCACCGAATTGGGATAACTTATCTTTTTCGATTTTGAATCCCACTCTACACGACCGAGTTGCACACTTGAAATATAAGTGCTCCCGCATCTTGCTGGTTATGCACTCGTATTTGTATCCTTTATAAGACACACGCGGGCGTCCTTTGTTTGAGGGTACCCTGAAATATAAGCAGAAATGAAACATTGTGAATCGGTTTACCGGTGAAACCACGACGTGTTAGAATCCTTCTTCAAAAGAGGAAGTGCATTCAGCACTACGTCCACTTCGCGAACAGAGACCCCTGCAATGAAATTTTAACAAATTTCATAATAATGAAAAAATAATGGCTTACTGTTTGATGACTCGGGAACCACATATGCAATCTCCATTCCCTTCCCTGCTCCATTCTGCTCCATTCCCTTCGAGTCGTCCATCGTCTCCTCTCCATTCTGCGCAAGCTCAGATTTCTCCACTTCTTCCGCTTCACTGTCATCGTCATCCAACTTATCATCTTCTTCATGATACATTCCATCGACAAACATCATGTCTGTACCATTTGCGCATTCATCGGGAGAACGCGCTTTTTCACTGAGTACAGTTTTGTATCCCAGTGTGGACAACGATGACGACATGTACTGCAGACCCTCCTCGAACGAAATCTCCTTAAACACACACACGTTCTCAAATGAAACATTTAAAAAAAAACACCAACCTTGTACGAATAGGTAGCAGGCATCCAATGGCTTTCCTCTGCTGCAGGGGGTGGAAGAAGTTCAGAGCACGCTTTGTTCATTTTATTTTCATTGAATCCATCCTGATTTTTCGTCATCTTTGGACGCGACGCAATAGGCAGCTTCTTCTGTTTCTTCATTTCCAGATAGGCGAGCCACTGAATAGTAAGGTATTGACTTGACATACTAAAAATTGCATTCTACCTTTTGAACAGTAGGATCGGGATGGGCAGAGAGTCCAGTAGGATCGAAAAATGGAACATCTTCCTCTTCACTGCTCTCGTCCAGCGGTTCCTCGTCGACCACTTTCGTGACGGTCGGACGAACGCGAGTCTACAGAAAATCGATAAATCAATAAATCCTATGCTGCACACCTTGCTAGACACGCTCCGAGTAGAAACTCCTGGTTCTCCCTGTTCATCTGCTCGTTCATCGTCCACCACTTTCGAGACGGTCGGACGAACGCGAGTCTACAGAAAATCGATAAATCAATAAATCCTATGCTGCACACCTTGCTAGACACGCTCCGAGTAGAAACTCCTGGTTCTCCCTGTTCAGAATCGAATAGAGACTGATCAGCAAAGGTCATCGAATGAGGATCTTGCTTCACTCTTTTGAAAGCCGAGAGCGGTAAATCATCATCGGAGTCATCTTGCTGCAAAGAAATTATAACCAAAATGAAGATTACAGAACCGATCATACCTACCTTCGTGCGATTTTTCTTGTTTAACCTATCCGAGCTTCGTTTACTTGACATTTCTGCAACAAATAAATTAACGATAAAAACAAAAACAAAACAATCAGTAGTTGTGAAATTAGCAACGAATACAAACATACAAGAGTGAACAGACTGCGTACAATTTAATTCGATATCAGTTTAAATTTCTATTTACAACACTTTGATGAACGAGAAACAAAAAAACATTATTGAAAAAAATCAGTGACCGCACTGTGCAAAACAAACGGGACAAATGACATGATCGGCAGTTGTCTGGAATTGACAACGATTTGTTTTCGTATTACCGATTCTTCACGAAACACAAGAAAAACACACATAATGTATGTTTTTGTACCTGCAATCCCTGATTCCCTCCCTCCCTCTCTCCTTCCTTCCCTAACTCCCTCCCTGACTCCCTCCCTGACTCCCTCCCTCCCTGACTCCCTCCCTCCCTGACTCCCTCCCTCCCTCCCTCCCTGACTCTCTCCCTCCCTCCCTGACTTTCTCCCTCCCTGACTCCCTCCCTCCCTGACTCCCTCCCTCCCTGACTCCCTCCCTCCCTGACTCCCTCCCTCCCTCCATCCCTGACTCTCTCCCTCCCTCCCTGACTCCCTCCCTCCCTGACTCCCTCCCTCCCTGACTCCCTCCCTTCCTGACTCCCTCCCTCCCTGACTCCCTCCCTCCCTGATTCCCTCCCTCCCTCCCTGACTCTCTCCCTCCCTCCCTGACTCTCTCCCTCCCTCCCTGACTCTCTCCCTCCCTGACTCCCTCCCTCCCTGACTCCCTCCCTCCCTGACTCCCTCCCTCCCTGACTCCCTCTCTCCCTCCCTCCCTGACTCCCTCCCTCCCACAAAATGAGTCTCTTCATTTCTGTAGTCAAATGCACAGAGGCCCCAACTATCTCCCACAATAAAACTATATTGATTCTCACAATGCTTTCATAAGAAATAAGAAAACATAGTATATCGCCCCTAATAAAAATTATCGATGAAGTATACGTTTCTACATACCTTTTTAAGAGAGCAGGTTTGTGTTTATAGTTTAGCGTGGAAAGAATAGTTTTATGAATGTGCTTGTCTCTGTCTCTCTCTGTCTCCCTCTTTCTTTCCTATGTGTTCTGTTTTATGCCCTAAGCACATTCAAAAATGAACTCATGCAAAATGTCGCGCTGTTCGGCGTTTGTTTCGAGAAAAGACGTTCTATTAGACCGCTCATGCAAAATGTCCACGTGCAAAAAAGATGCTCGTGCGAACAGGCGTATGGGGCAAGTTTCCACCAATGTTTTTCAAAGACCCACGAATCCGTATGTAGATTTTCGGAGACATGACCGGCAATTGCACTTTCACCACCGTCAGGTAGCCACAATGTTTTCGGATCAAACGAAATCAAACCAAATCAAATGATGTGACAATGACATTAACGATAACTTGTACTAATTTTGGTGCGTGCGTTATGATTCACAAATCCGGATTCGGATAGTTTTTTTTTTGATTTCTGGACCTGGTGCCCTGATATTGCGTGTAGTTCGTTTTGTCGATGACACATCTTCATGTAAAGCGATATATATAGAATAAAATGGTTAAAAACATATTGTTGTCGCGGCTGAGGTCAATGAATGCCTCAGGAATCCGAAGATTCCATACTCCATAGAACCATAGAGAGCTTTTGAACTAGCCAACTTTTTTTTACTGGTTATAGTGGAATCTTCCCTCCACATCGGTTTTTGTCTTTATGGCCCACCCAGTATCAGAATTGTGTGAACCATTTTTCATGACTCAGATCCATTCTTCAAAGAGCGCTACTCGAGTCGGACGCCGATTGCAAAACAATAGTGCTTATATCTCCCCTCTTTTCGTGACTTTGCAATTTTGTTTTGCCTCCCGGCAGCGTAGAAAACACTCACATTCGGGCGATAGTGCAGAATATTTGCGTTCGGAAAGTTGGAGCGCTGCGAGAGACCACGGCGATTCGAGAGAGCGCAGGGGAAACGGTACTCTGTTTTGTAAAACGTTGCAAAACGGGGGAAGATCGAATTTTACGGGACGATGAACAATTTTCACCGGTAACAAGCCATACTGACACGAATTGAATTATGCACAACCCGTAGAAATTCGGTCAATTTTGGATGAAAGAGATGTTGAATGTCTGGTTTCAGTGAGATCACGGGTCTCGAAGCGACGCACCTGCTGGGACGGGCGCCGGATATTCTCACGCCCAATGGACTGAACGTGGTCAAGTTCTCGGCGCTGCACGAGTTCCAGAATCTGCACGCAGTGGCCAAGGAGAAGATACACGACTTTGTCCGCGGACACTTCTACGGGTGAGTGCCTTGCATACCTATAAAAACCTAATTCACCTAAAAGATCTAAACTAAATGGAGTTTTTAAAATAAAAAGTGTCTTTGTGTAGTTTCTTCAGTAGGCTTTGTGTTGATGAGAGGAGACCTTGTTCGTGAATGGAAGAGACCGACTACTAGAGCCAGTCGCAGAGTCCGAATCATTGGACCGTAACACATTGATTGTGAAAGACACGTGTCTTCGAGGGGCTCACCAGCTTACAATTGTGGTGTTTTCTCCAGTGAGCGCAATCATTGTGTGTGTGAACGGGAAACGCATCTTGCATTCGCGGGCGATTCCATTCCACGGCAAACTATACATTCTTTCGCCGTGTTTTTCGTAATTCAATTCACGTTATCCAATGTCTCATTGTTTAATGAGGCTTGTTTAATAAGGCGATTACTTGTTAAAAAATCGGTAAAATGCTGGCCTGCCATATATCTAACTCTGCAGCGCTCCGATCAAAATCTAAACACCGCGTACATGCACTGTCACTTCGTAGCACACCCACTCCCTCTTCTCCCACGGTAACGCGAGAAAATTGTTCACGCGAGTTCCGCTCGCCGGCTACGATTCGCCGAAAGCCTCGGTATGGTAAATACGAGTGAGAGAGTGTGTGAGATGAAAACGAGATCCCGGCTATATCGCTGACAGTTTTTTTCTTCCGCGCGCGGCGCAAAGCAGACGGCTCTGCAAAGTGGCGCACATAAACACTCGACCATGTGGTCAGCGTTCTTGCAACAGGAAGTCGGCGGCCTTCTCTGATCTCTCCGATCAGAGACTCCTCCCCGAGAAATCTATACCCCGAGGGATCGCTTTCTCCTCATAGTTGCGTCGTGTGAAAGAGTATGCGAGAGGAGATAGGAGTTCCGAGTCCCTTCTCCCGTTCGACTCTCATGGGAAAGAGGCTCGCGAGTGAGGAAGAGGAGAGAGGAGAGAGGAGAGAGGAGAGAAGAGAGAGAGAGACTCCACTGACCATTCTTTACCTCTCAAATTCTATCCCCTCCACGCGGGCGCGCGGGCGTTTCACGGACACTGGAGAGAGAGAGAGAGAGAGAGAGAGAGAGAGAGAGAGAGAGAGAGAAAGAGGGAGAAAGGGAGAGAGAAAGGGAGAGAGAGAGCCACTTTTTGAATTCGCTCGAATGCGCAATGCACACTCGCCTTAACTATGACTATGACTATGCTTCCTTTCTCACTCCCCCTCAAAGCATCTACAAAGGTAGACGGAGGCGACGGGGGAAGACCGAGGAGACTTCCCTCGTTTCCCTCCTAGCCTAGTGTCACTCATCAGACACGCAATATACAGCAAACACCAATAGTAAACCGCTGCGGCGGCTGAAAGACGTGATGTTTCTCTCCGCGTCTTTGTCAATAGGGTCATGTTATCAGCTTATCGCCTTTCGCTACTCTCCGACTTTTTTTCGCGACTCTGCCCGAATCGTTCTTCATTCCAGAGGCGGGCGAGAGTGTGTGTGTGCGGGTGGGAGGGTGAAAGGAGAGAGAGAGAGAGAGAGAGAGAGAGAGAGAGATAGGCGCGCGAATGCCGTATCCGATGACACCTTCTGCCATTCCTCTGCCCCACTGCCCATTACGAATGATGCGCGAAGCTGCTGCTGAGAGAGAGAGAGAGAGAGAAAGAAAAACAAAGATGAGCACCGGGTCCGCTACATATACACATAATTGCGAATGGGAGCTGATGATGTATGACACAGAAACAATGGTTACGTTCAATTTCTCGAAAAAAAAGGGCACAACATATGACGTACTACTTGCAGGCATCTCTCCTTCGACCTGGAGAAGACGCTGTACATGTTCACGGCGGGCCGCTACGAGTTCACGAACAAGGGCGGCGACTTCTTCATCGAATCGCTAGCAAGGCTCAACCATCAACTGCAGGTGCGATTGCTATTCCGTTTCCACATAAGCATCCGTAACAACAACGCATACGCCTAGACTTTTGTTGTGACCGACGAGCGAAAGGGGATAACGAGACTGGGTGCTGCTCATTAGCCCCCACACGGTTCGTTCGAATCATTATATCCCATTATGCCACAACACATACGCGAGACAAAGACAACAGCGCGTTATCGCCATCTTGACGCGTCCACTCACGCACCCACTGTTTACTGTTCCTAGCACCTGTGTTTGTTTGTGTATACTTTCTCCACCTTTTTTTCCGGGAGGTGCATCTCTCTCGATTGTTTATTCGCGTAGTGTGTGTGTGTGTGTGGTTGGGGAAAGGGGGGCGGGCTCAGTAGGCGGCAAGCGGGCGGTCCCGCCCCCCTCATTCCACACCCATACATACACACAGGCATGGACGTGGACCTCGCGTGCTACACGCTGTGCGCCCTCTACACGGCGCTGGCCGTCGTCGGCGTGTTGGGCAACGCGTGGGTGCTGCTGACGGTGTCAGCGCAGCTGTTTGCGCAGGCGCGCAAGCCCAACCAGCACAGCTCGGCGTGCGTCTACCTGCTGCTGCTCTCGGTCGCCGATCTCGTGTCGTTCGTGCCCGTGCCGATGCTCGTCACCGACCTCATCGAGAACCGCTTCCCGTTCGGGCTCGTCTTCTGCAAGCTGTTGTACGCGTGCGAGGCGGCGAATAAGAGCTTGAGTCCGCTGGTGCTTACCGCGCTGAGTCTCGACAGGTGAGGCGCTTCCACTGATCTCTATCATAACCATCCTTTATCTGTGTAGGTACGTGGCGGTGTGCCGGCCGCGTCTGCTGTGGCTGCGGCAGACGGCGTTCGCGCTGCTCGTCTCGTTCGTGTGCTGCGTCGGCTCGCTCGCCTTCATCGTGCCGGTGACCGTCGCCGCCGAGGTGATGCATATGTCCGACAACGCCGGCCACCTCATCGAAAAGTGCTCCGTCTACAACAACCCGCAGTTCGACCTGCTACAGGTGAGGGTGTTTTCATTAACTAATCCCGATACTGTACCGGTTTCGTTTCTTCAATCACGCACGCGAATTCTGTTATGCCGTGTGTTGTCAGGCGCTCGCGTGCTACGTGCTTCCGCTGGTCGTCATTCTATCCGTGTACACGGCGATTCTCTGGAAGCTCTTCCGGCACACGCGCAACAGCCAGGCCGGCCGCAAGACCAGCATCAGCCTCGCGCGCGTCGTCAAGTGCAGCGGTGCGTTACGCCTTGCGTGCGTTACGTCAGTCCTCACGTCCGCTGTTTCAGTGATGGTGGTGGCGTTCTACTTTATCTGCTGGACGCCGTACTGGATCATGCGAATGGGCGCGATCGCGACCATGTCAGGTGAGCGCGAGAGAGGCCTTCCGGGCACTGTTTGTCGAGCTGGTCTCCCATTTCTGCCCTCATGGTTTGCGGCGCGCGACTCTCCCCCCCCCCCCTCCGAAGCCGTCCCCACCGGCGATTGAATTGCCTTTTTTGCGCGCTCCCTCCTCGTACGACGCGCTCTCTCGCCGGCGACTCTTCATTTGTCTCTCTCTCTCTCTCTCTCTCTCTCTCTCTCGCTCGCTCGCGCTCCGCTCTGGTCACTTTTGTCCGATTGAAATCCGTTCAGCACATTTTTTCCGCGTTCTCTCTCTCTGTGTGTATGCATTCGGCGGAAGAGGGTGTAGTAGTAGTGTGTATGCGTAGAATTCATGAATATCGCCTTTTTTTTTGCTCGCATGTGCAAACGCGTGACGCCAGGATGAAATGAGCGAGAGAGAGAGAGAGAGAGGGCATAATCTTTATTGCGGGGCATTGTCTCTCGTTTATCGCCTCTCCCCTCTCGTCTGCACATGTGTGTGTGTGTGTTTCTGTGTCACAGCCGTTTATCGAAGAAGCTCGATTGATCTGAGAGCGTTCGCGGCACAAGTGTATATAGCGATAAGTGAGATAGCGCGTGATGGTTTGTGTGTTTGCTGCTAGTTCATTCACAGTGCGTCTCACTCAAAGAGCTAACGAGGCAACAATAACACCTCGAAATCATAGATGACTGCGAGAGAGAAAGAGAGAGAGAGAGAGAGAGAGAGAGAGAGAGAGAGTGCGAAGAGCTCATGCGAAAGTGTCGCTGCTTAGACTCTCCGCAAGCCGCTTTAACGAAACTTCCCTCTCCCGGAGAGATTTCGCTTATGCACCACTTGCAGAGGAGGAGTACGCGGGGCCGCCGCCGGCGTCCGCCGACACACCGTCCATCGTCAACGCCACCGAGGCGGTGGACGAGCCGCCGCAGGCGATTCAGATGGACGGCTGGTCGATCATGTTCATGTACCTGCTGCACTCGCTGCCGTACGCGCAGTCCGCCTTCAACTGGCTCTTCTACGCCTTCCTCAACCGCAATATGCGACAGAACGGCGGGCGCCGGAGTCAGAACACGACGCTGCTGGAGAACCAGAGCAGCGGGTGGCGGCAGCATCTAGCTGCGGTGGGATCACAGCTGCGAGCCGCCGGACAGGACACCTCGCAGCTGATCATGAAGCGCTCGCCGTTTCGCACGAGAAGCAAGGTGCAGAACAGGTGAGCCACTCTATCGACCTATCGCCAATCACTAACACACTACAAGACGAAACCTCGACAATGCTGACCTGTGCCGCTCTTTCAGGTCCGAATGTGCGGCGCGCGCGCCGTCCTCTCACTCGCAGCTGTGCTCGTCTCTCATCGAGGAGCCGTCGCGCGACGCGCCCCTCTCACCCAAGCCACTCTCCGAATCGTCCTCGGTCGAGTGGCTGTAGACGCCGATTCCCTGGACCATCACCCCATTCCAATACGTGTCGCCATTGCCCGCCGGGTCTCTCCCCTTCCCACGAAGCTGCTAGTCTCCGCCATAATACGAGGGTCCTCTCAACTCACTCCGCGTGATGTGTCATTCTTTTTTTTTCTGTTGATTTCACTCTCCCCGTGACCCCTGTGTTCCTACATATCCACGTTGCCACAAGTACTGATCTCGTTCTTTTTCGATAAAGAGTCTTCCTGTGTTTACTGGGGTGGTATGTTCTTTTGCGATGCCCCTGAGAGAGCATGTCCTATGTCTATGTACAGTCGTTGTAGTGCGCCATGGAATGCAGCATCACATGAATGGGGCCTAGAAATCGAGAGCGCTGCAGTGTGTGCAGGAGGGATGTATATAGATGTATACACAAATGCGTGATTGTTATTCCGTGGGTGGTACGAGGCCATATAAGGGGGAGGCGAGAGGTGTCCGGAAAGGGGTGACTAACCGCTGGAATGAACGTGGGGGAATCATGAGAGCGGGTGGTCATTGAGAGCAATGACTAGGGGCCGCATAACACACACCGCATTCCCACGATGACATATTCATAGTGAAATAAAGTGGGAGATGTGTCAGCTGGTTCTTTCAGACGTCGTCGGATCCGCGGTGCGCCGACGTTACCGTCGTCGCCTTCATCATCTACCCGGCCGCCAGCAACAGCTTCAATGTTGACTCGCTCAGGTGAGTAGCGTCTTTCTGCCTGTATCTCTCACTCTCTTCCCGATGACGTCATTCATTTCAGGGGCCAGGCGGTTTGCAAGAAGCTGCGCGAGACGGTGGCTCGCGTGAAGGAGAGCGTCGCCCATCGCATGTTCACCAAATGTGTGCAGTGAGTCAACAAAGTCTAACTCAACCCTCAGACCTCAGACACAGACAGTAAGCAATCCACCAGATCGCCGGGCGAGATCACTTCCTCTCGCTTTTTTGTTGTTGTGCGATTTCGAAGCCGATCGAAACGCGGAAATCCTTGCTGTCTGGAATAGCGAATCCATAGATGCCTACATGGAAGTTGAACCTGTCGCTAGCACACGCGAGCTTGTTTTCCCACCCCGGCGCCCCATAGCCTGATATTATCGTTTATTCCCCCAGCAGATTCCCACAGCACTGCTACACATACATCATAACAGCACGGCGTGATGCAATCACGGCGGAGTGTCTTGCCGGCTAATCTTGATCAAATAGCACTCGGCAGAGATGAATGAGCAAGAAGCGCCGAGCTGAACGCTTCGGCTTGACGCGACGTGTTTCTGCGTGGGTATGATGTGTCCATAGTGAATCAGTGTAGTGTGTGGGCCGGTAACCACCCACCTATTCACCACCCCCAGACGCACTTAACTATTCGCCGCCGTGACGACAACGCGAAAACGCCCGACTATAGTTCTAAGGCGGGGGGATGACAGGCCCACAGGCGCGCCCATTCAAGAGTACGTATTGTTCATTCACGAGAGTCATCCGTCTCATTTCCGGTGCCGGATCGCGTAGGCCCGGTGACTCGAGACGCCGCTATGTTGTCTCTCAAATAAACCTAATGAGAAAAGACCTTATGAGATTTGACCGCAGCCGCCGCCGCTCCCGAATATTGCGTCCCTGGTAAATGAAGATTCTGGGGAAAGGGAGGCCTAAACGTTAAACGGGACGTACTTCAGGGGCCATCTGCCGGACACGGAGGATCTACTGTCGGACGAGGAGAAGGTGCACCTCAAGAGATGCATTCTCGCCGCCAAGGTATGGCGAAATCTATGTGCACCACAGAATGTTGGGAGACCCCAGCGATCTACTATTCAAAACAAAGAGCTTGCTGCTTGCCGCGCTGAATTTCCATTGATTTACAGCGAGACTTCGCACACTACTACAAAGACTTTGTCGTCTCTTGTGCGAGTGTTTACAGCCGTTCGTGTGTCGTGTCTGTGTGTATAATACGCAATAGCGACATATAGCAAAAGACATAGAAAGATAGAGACTCTCATGCTAATGCGATTGGTGAAGCGCGTGGCTAGACGATTTCGGCGAACCACCCGAACCATAGTGGGAGTGGACCGCATGCCGAATACCGTAGCCTGCGCGGGCGTAGGAACAACAATGGGATAAGATTGTGCAGGCGCTCGTCTCATTATGGCGAGTGGACGTCTTGCGCTCGCGAGGTGAATAAATGATCGTCTTGTAATATGATAATGTACTGGCGGGGGAAAGGCTGGGGCCAAAGAAGGCGGTGGGAAGGCGCACACAATACGCCAGGCGTCGCATATGCATTCGGGGGAGCGAGTATGTATTCCTGCACTTCGGAACCGCTTCCGGAAAGACTGACCACACCTGGTGTCGTTTTTAGCGCGACGCTCTGCCGCCCATCTGCACTCACAACATGGTGGACAGCGATCACGACCCGGTGAGTTTGAGAACAGGAGAAGGCATAAACATAAACAACAAGGCATTTCAGGTTTTGAACGCGCTGCGTCGCTGCCGCCTGTTCAACCACGACCACGACAGGGTCAAGGTAAATAATTGGCTGATAGGGTTTCACTTCCGCTGGTACGAAACACAGGAAAAATGATAGTATTTTCAAATTTTCGTACAGGTGATTTTCCACCCCGAGTTCCTCTCGTCCGTGTCTCCTCTTATCGGACTGGACTACGAGGATTTCGTGCGAGGCTGTCACCTCGGCGTCTTCCCCTCCTACTACGAGCCCTGGGGATACACGCCTGGTATACACTTTGAGTTTTTTTTTTTGGCAACTCGGCTTTTCATTGAGATAATGAACCACCAAATCGCGTGCACTTACACATTATTGACTCCCCACGGTGTAGCGTTTCGTGAGATGACGGTAGTTTCGTGTTAACGACGTTATGAAATGCCAGCAGTGTACACAATGACTTAATGACTATACGGCTTTACGTTGCTGCACAAAAGCTCTTTCTTTTTGATGATTCAATCGTGCAGTGGTCATTCACGTTATTTGTGAGCGTATTGCGTCATTAGCTTTGTTTTCTTCTCTCGCGATTCTGTATTACTTCTGAGAGAGTTGATGCGGTGGTCAAGAAGTGTGAAGCCGCTGCTGCAGAAAATAATGACAGAACATCTCTCACACTCTCTTCTTCAACTAAAAACGTGATACAATTACGCCTGCACGAAATGAGGGCTGCAAGGGCGCGTGACACATGAATTCGTAGTCTTCGATTCCGAGTAAACACGGTTCTCCTCTAACCGATCTGGGAATAACGTTTATTACAAATTGGGTGTTGATAGTGCCGGGAAACATGAAACTTTGCAGCCGAGTGCACGGTGATGGGTGTGCCTTCTGTGACGACGAACCTCTCCGGTTTCGGATGTTTCATCAATCAGCACGTACAGGTGAATACATTTCTCTCCTCTTCCTCCTCCTCTCCTCTCTCCGCTAACACGAAAAAAAACTGGACTTTGTACCCGGAGGTTGTGAAATAATATTCCCACTGAAATACAAAAAGTTTGTGAAGAAGAAAAAACGCAGACTCACGCACTTTTTATAAGTTGATAAGGTTCGGGTGTTCGGGTGTGAAAAAGAATAATGTTTTTTTGGGAAAAACACACACACACATATGTGTTTAGAGGACCTGTCCTTTGTGCGAGAAAATGTCAAAGACGGCACTACTTTTATTAACTTGAGAAAACAGTTTGTGTAAACAACAAATAGTGGGCCCGCAAATGAGTTCCATTCTTTTCACGAGAGACATTAAGATAGTTAGACCGCGATTTTCAAAATTCACGATAATGTTGACAACGAAAAATCCAAAAGTTAAGTGCGAGCTTTTAATACTCGTATTTAATCATTTTATAGGATCCCCGCAGCTATGGAAGCTACGTGATCGACAGAAAAGATCAAAGCTTCGATGCGGCTGTGAATGAGATGACCAAGGACCTTTACGAATACTGGTGAGAGCTCTCTCTCTCTCTCTCTCTCTCTCTCTCTCTCTCTCTCTCTCTCTTTCTCTCTCTCTCTCTCTCTCTCTGTCTCTCTCTCACACTGGCCATCCAGCTGTCTCTCTCGCCGTCAGCGCATCATCGTTCGCAACCGCACCGAGCGACTTTCGGAACTCATGGACTGGAAGACACTGGGAATGGTAAGTCACTTATAGTTCTATGTTCGCTATAAGTTGCTCGCAGTGGGGTAGATCAGAGAAAGTCAGCTCTCGGCAATAGCGCGCAAAACAAGAAAGGCAGACGGTTATGGCAGCGTGTTCCGAACTGCAAGCGATGTTCTGCAGTTGTTTTCGACCCCATGTTTTCAGTTCTACCGCGAGGCGCGTCGCATGGCGCTGAAGCGCACCCATCCCGACCTCGACGTCTGCATTTCCGAAACGAGTCAGTTCTGCTGGTTGCCGCATTCCGTCTATGATTTTGATGATGTTCGATGATTAGCAGGTTTTTGAGTGGTCCTGCTGTCTTTTGTCTCCTACCTCCGGCGCAATGTCGATAGCTTTTTGGAAAGCGCTCACGTTTTCACTACCTTATGAGAGATTCAAGAGTACACCACCAACCGGCCAACGCCAACCATTCCAAAATTCGAACACACACACACACACACAGAGAGAGAGAGAGAGAGAGAGAGAGAGAGAGAGAGAGAGAGAAAGACAGTAGACAGACGAGCTGGAATATGCAAATGTCAGGTGGTCCTGAAGAATAGTGAGTACTGACTGCGGGCGGTGATGAGAGAATTGCGAAGAGGGATGGCACAACGCAAGAAAGCGTGACAAATTCGGATGATTCGCAAGTTATCTATTCCGTAAAAAGCAAAGCAAAAACTACATGCACATCCTACATAGCACACACTATTTCTCCCATTTCACCTGACAGTTGTGGATATCTATTGTAAGTAATGCTGATGACATATGTAAGTAATGCTCATGAAATACGGGTTGTCCGACCTCGATTCCGAGTCAGCGCCCGGGAACATGTATTCAATGTTCGTGTCACTAGCTTTTCTCACCTGCTTCCTAGTAGCTGTCTAAACACAATGGCCCCGTCTGCTGCGCTTTCCCCTGCCGCTTTCCAACGGTGGCTCTCCATTTGAGATTCGTTTCGAGATCTTCTCATGTTTGTACATAGTTCTTTATTTCGCACGAGTTGTTAAAAACCCGTATAAATTATTATTATTATTATGTATTGCAGTGTCGCGCATGCCGCGGCCCGTGTCCGCTCCAGGCACGCCATCCGCTTCGAGGGCACAGTCGCCTACCAGGTTGTTAATTATAACTTCTATTTTAAGAACATGTGAAATACAACAAGGAAAACAGATGATGACAAGATAGAACAGATTCTTGTACTTGTCATATGTGTCAATTTCTTTAAAAAAAACTATATTAATATGAATTTAATATATAATTATATAGGTCGTTCCACGATGATGACGACGAGTCCGATACCGAGGAGCAGGAGGCGCACGAGCGCAAGGTGTGGTCGGAGAAGTAGATGACGTCACGGATGACATCACTCCGAATGGCGTCACCCCGGATGACGTCACGCGTCAACAGCTCATCATCATTAGTCTAGAGCAGTCTAGATTCCCTCATTGTTTGTGCATATAGCCGGATAGATTAGATATCGATTGATGGTCGATTCACCCTTTCTCGCATAATTGTCCAGATTACATGATTGCCCAGTGTGTTTATTTGTGTAACTGTTTCCCGTGTGTGCTCAGATTGTTAATTTCTGAAATAAGTGTATTTATCGTATGAATGGATTATCCTCCGTCGAACAATCAGGGTTTACAAACGAGGACATCTCAGCACAAAAAAAAAACTCTCAACAAAATGAGCACATTTCCAATTCATTTTTTACACGGTGTACTGTTCCGTCATTTCGCAGACCAACACAATCATTTGCACATGGAATCGTGTTGCTTCCCGATTTGCGAGTCTTGGCTCGTGGGCGCAAAGACTATTTCAATAGGCACAATAGTATCGAAATAGAAGAACACAAGAAAATCGCATTAGCATGACTTTATCAATATGTCCAAATACCCAGTGTTCCTCCTCCTCCCCCCTCTAACCCTTCTTGTGCATCTCCATCTTCTTCATCTGCTCCACGATCTTCGAAATGGGCAGCTCGTGGCCGTCCAGCATCTGAACTGCTTATTCGAACACAAATCAACTCCTCCAAATTGTCCACTAAAAGGGTTGTTAGTCCAGACTCTATCGTGTAAAGAGCATGTGAAGCTGTTCACTATAGAAGTTAGGGGACCATGACCATGAGCATTAAAGCAGTACAAAAGTACGGGTCTACAGGGAACCGAGTATGGGTCTACAGGGAAACGCCAAGGTCAAAAAACGAGCCAAGAACAGAAACGTAGAAAAAGAGTCATGAACATCCACCCACCGCCTCTTCCATGAGAGCCTGGAAAGCGCCGCCGCCGGCGTCCTTCACTGCCGCATCGAACGCCGCGTCGTCCTGCAACGAAACAGTTTGGAATACAAAATACAAGGAAGTATGAAGTATGATATGATGTTATCTTTTTCTCTTGACGAATGCGCGCAAAACAAGAAAGGCAGACGGTTATGGCAGCGTGTTCCGAACTGCAAGCGATGTTCTGCAGTTGTTTTCGACCCCATGTTTTCAGTTCTACCGCGAGGCGCGTCGCATGGCGCTGAAGCGCACCCATCCCGACCTCGACGTCTGCATTTCCGAAACGAGTCAGTTCTGCTGGTTGCCGCATTCCGTCTATGATTTTGATGATGTTCGATGATTAGCAGGTTTTTGAGTGGTCCTGCTGTCTTTTGTCTCCTACCTCCGGCGCAATGTCGATAGCTTTTTGGAAAGCGCTCACGTTTTCACTACCTTATGAGAGATTCAAGAGTACACCACCAACCGGCCAACGCCAACCATTCCAAAATTCGAACACACACACACACACACAGAGAGAGAGAGAGAGAGAGAGAGAGAGAGAGAGAGAGAGAGAGAAAGACAGTAGACAGACGAGCTGGAATATGCAAATGTCAGGTGGTCCTGAAGAATAGTGAGTACTGACTGCGGGCGGTGATGAGAGAATTGCGAAGAGGGATGGCACAACGCAAGAAAGCGTGACAAATTCGGATGATTCGCAAGTTATCTATTCCGTAAAAAGCAAAGCAAAAACTACATGCACATCCTACATAGCACACACTATTTCTCCCATTTCACCTGACAGTTGTGGATATCTATTGTAAGTAATGCTGATGACATATGTAAGTAATGCTCATGAAATACGGGTTGTCCGACCTCGATTCCGAGTCAGCGCCCGGGAACATGTATTCAATGTTCGTGTCACTAGCTTTTCTCACCTGCTTCCTAGTAGCTGTCTAAACACAATGGCCCCGTCTGCTGCGCTTTCCCCTGCCGCTTTCCAACGGTGGCTCTCCATTTGAGATTCGTTTCGAGATCTTCTCATGTTTGTACATAGTTCTTTATTTCGCACGAGTTGTTAAAAACCCGTATAAATTATTATTATTATTATGTATTGCAGTGTCGCGCATGCCGCGGCCCGTGTCCGCTCCAGGCACGCCATCCGCTTCGAGGGCACAGTCGCCTACCAGGTTGTTAATTATAACTTCTATTTTAAGAACATGTGAAATACAACAAGGAAAACAGATGATGACAAGATAGAACAGATTCTTGTACTTGTCATATGTGTCAATTTCTTTAAAAAAAACTATATTAATATGAATTTAATATATAATTATATAGGTCGTTCCACGATGATGACGACGAGTCCGATACCGAGGAGCAGGAGGCGCACGAGCGCAAGGTGTGGTCGGAGAAGTAGATGACGTCACGGATGACATCACTCCGAATGGCGTCACCCCGGATGACGTCACGCGTCAACAGCTCATCATCATTAGTCTAGAGCAGTCTAGATTCCCTCATTGTTTGTGCATATAGCCGGATAGATTAGATATCGATTGATGGTCGATTCACCCTTTCTCGCATAATTGTCCAGATTACATGATTGCCCAGTGTGTTTATTTGTGTAACTGTTTCCCGTGTGTGCTCAGATTGTTAATTTCTGAAATAAGTGTATTTATCGTATGAATGGATTATCCTCCGTCGAACAATCAGGGTTTACAAACGAGGACATCTCAGCACAAAAAAAAAACTCTCAACAAAATGAGCACATTTCCAATTCATTTTTTACACGGTGTACTGTTCCGTCATTTCGCAGACCAACACAATCATTTGCACATGGAATCGTGTTGCTTCCCGATTTGCGAGTCTTGGCTCGTGGGCGCAAAGACTATTTCAATAGGCACAATAGTATCGAAATAGAAGAACACAAGAAAATCGCATTAGCATGACTTTATCAATATGTCCAAATACCCAGTGTTCCTCCTCCTCCCCCCTCTAACCCTTCTTGTGCATCTCCATCTTCTTCATCTGCTCCACGATCTTCGAAATGGGCAGCTCGTGGCCGTCCAGCATCTGAACTGCTTATTCGAACACAAATCAACTCCTCCAAATTGTCCACTAAAAGGGTTGTTAGTCCAGACTCTATCGTGTAAAGAGCATGTGAAGCTGTTCACTATAGAAGTTAGGGGACCATGACCATGAGCATTAAAGCAGTACAAAAGTACGGGTCTACAGGGAACCGAGTATGGGTCTACAGGGAAACGCCAAGGTCAAAAAACGAGCCAAGAACAGAAACGTAGAAAAAGAGTCATGAACATCCACCCACCGCCTCTTCCATGAGAGCCTGGAAAGCGCCGCCGCCGGCGTCCTTCACTGCCGCATCGAACGCCGCGTCGTCCTGCAACGAAACAGTTTGGAATACAAAATACAAGGAAGTATGAAGTATGATATGATGTTATCTTTTTCTCTTGACGAATACTACAATTTTCTTCGTCTTGAGAACCAGCCACCATCTGATCGTAAAAACGCAGTTTAGAGTTTATGTACAATACAAAATACAACACATGTCTTCGTGAGCGAGCAAAAATATGATCATGAAAATGTCGTTTAGAATATTCACTACTATACTACGAATGTCTTTGTCACAAGAACCAGCTAACATCTAACATCAGACAGATCACAAAAAAGTTCAGAATACTACAAATATTGTCGGCACAAGAGACAAAAACGAGCCAACATCAACATCAGATCATGAAAATGTAGTTTAGTATACTACTATACTACAAATGTCTTCGCCACAAGAACTAGCTGGACATCTGATTGTGAAAAACTTAGTTTAGAACACTACAAATACATGAACTCGCTGTTATCTGGACATTTGATTGCGAAAAAATCCTTTTAAAAATAACTCACCGCTTTGAGCAGCTTTTTCCGCTCCTGTATTTCGGTCTCGGCGGCGCCCAGTGCCGCTGCCAGAGCTGTCAGCATGCTCTTCGCATCACTAAAACAAGACAGAATCAGTATAGTGTCGGTCTCTTCTAAACAACCCCTACAAAACGCATTCGAAATACATACACTGTTCGATGGCGTTTCGAAGTCAGTATCATAGTGAGTTTTGAAGACTGACCGATCATTAAGAAAAAAACAACAAGAAACGCACTCGCCTCACTGCTTTCGGCGGCGCGTCCATTGCTAAAGAGTGAGTGTGGGCACCGGACCCTAGTCGCGCGGTCAGTGTAATGTAGGGCACACTCCCACTCCGCTCCAGTCTTTCTCTCACTCTCCCCTCTCTCTTTCTCTCTCTCTCTCTCTCTCTCTCTCTCTCTCTCTACGCGACCATATGATTGCGCGGCGCGGTATATATGAGTCGTTTGCACTATTCCCAGAACACAAACACTGACCGAACAAACTAGGCGCAAAACGATTTCAATTAGACCGGAAAAAGTGATGTGAGCGCGATCACAATACGCGATAAGATAAGATGAGATCAGGCGGGGTTTAACTTTGCACGAGCATTGTAGCGTCGTGTTGTTCTGCGATGCAGTTGCAATCTGCATTGTCGCTGAGGCAATGCGCTTCCGACTCAATGAGTACCGACACTCTCGTCTACTACTCACTGCGCATCCCGCAGATTGTCAAAATGTTCCCGCAAATGATTATCGAGAAGATTGCTATCAGCTGGCTACAGGTGGGTTGAATCAGTCCCTGTAGTATCTTGCTACAATTTCATATTTCAGATCAATTGCACTATTGGATCTCACTCATTTGCTATTTCTTTTGTTTCTGATGAATCGCATGCAACTGCAGTCATGTAATTCAATGTGTGATTGTTTGATTGACACGTCCTTTTTAGATACAAGTCGGGTACAAACAAATATCTCGCAGCTTCTACGAACCCGGATGCTCATTTCTTCACGTACCTCTCTTCCCTATTCTCATTCACCACGTGCGACAGCCGGACTTATATTGAAATCGTGTGTTTACTTAACAAACCAAAAATGATATGAGATATCAGGGTATCTCAAGCGCATTGGGTTGCGAGCGATTGAGCGACTGCCTGCCGCACATAGAACAACCACTCGGCACGGTGGCGGTGGTATGTGCGGAAACTCACGTAGTCACACAGTATACGAACAGATTTCCAGAAATGCGAAGACAATGTGGAAGGGTCAGCGTTCCAAAATGACGCTGTGTCACTCGTCGAAGGCTTGCGTGCTGACAACGTGATCCTCAGTCACGGACACCCGAACACGTTCATCTCACAACAGCTACTAGCCACTGCACTGGTGAGAAGACGTGTCCAACAACTCTACACCCGATATGCCTTGTTACTTCGGATTACCTATAATTTCTAAAATGTCAGAGACAAACTGAGAACGCCTGTAATCGACACAGTCACACAGTTTTAGGTGTCGCAGTGTCACTCCCTCTCCGTCTGGTCTCCACCGGGCGCCGTCTCGGAGTCGCACCTCACTGCCTGGATGGACAAGCGGGCGGTGAAAGTGTGCGTCATGCACATCGCCACATTGCACCACGCCATAGATCTGATCAAAGTGCGCGAAACGAGCATGTAGAACTGTAGAAGAAATATAGAAAAAAAGTAAATGCTGATTGAGCAGTAAGTAGTGATTTATGAGCGTAACTGTCACCGTTTCAATCGGCAAGGGCAGGGAAGCAGTGAATGTATGAAAATACATAGAAGATAGTGATTGCTATGTTATGATGACAGCGGTCCTTGCAGCAATCGCTGTTCACGTCTCGCCACCGCTCCATCCATCTCGTCTACCGCATGTGCAACGCCGATCTACTATGGCGGCGAATCTGCGAGGAGCTGACCGAGACGGAGAATCACTTAGTCGACACCACGTTTTCCTACAATGTCAGTGCAAAGCTGAGTGAGATCAAAGCCTCCCCACTTCTGGTTGCACCCCTCATTTCTCTGGATTTGTCAGTGCAGTCCGTTCTCTCGACTTTCATGTACTTTCATGTTTTAGGAGATGTCATTCGAGTTCGCTGTTCCCGCGCGAATGGATGGGGCCGGACCAGTGTACGTTTCTGGTCGATCGGAAACTGAATAATGGTGTTTATTTATTTCAGTGGTGCCAACATCACGGTGCGTCGAACGAGCGACTCACTCGATGTGCAACTCGCGACGCATTGATTTTTCAATACGGTGTTTTTATTTGTTATTCTACTGTATTTTATTGTGTTTCTGTTTGTTATTTCATCAATCACTTAAAGATAAAACTGTCTTCATATACCTCATAGCGCGTTGCCTAAATGACACAAAAAAGAAACGTGGAATGTGCGTGTTTTCGAAAGAAATGCGGATGCAGTCTACGACGTCTACGTCGACTTCTTGATTTTCTTGATAAATGCGAGTACGCTCTTCCGTCTTGACTTCTTCTCCGGAGTGGACTGCTCTTCGACCGGATGCGAGGTGCTGGGAAGGTCTTCCGCTGAATGGATGAGTACAGAAACAGACTACAAACTACAACAGGTTGTAAAGCGAAATTTGAAACTCTTACGTTCATTTCTCTCCTCAACCGCTTCTGGCACTACGATGTTCTGCGATGGCGTGGGATCTGGAGCATATTGTCAAGATATTACCGCAGTGATTACCATACCTTGCACGATTTCCTCCGATTCAGCGGCAACGGGCGACGATTTCGATTGAACCTAAAACGTTCGTATTTCAGAAAGTGAACAGAAAAGTAAAATGGAAAAATGGGGAAAAGGAAAATGTGTATGCTTACCATGTCCATGTAGTTGCGAATGTCCTCGTCTGTCTCCACCGAGAACGGGTTGGGCGCGTAAAGCGCACGGTAGACCTGATTCTCTCTTTCACTCTCTTACCTCTCTCTCTCTCTTACTCACTCTTCCTCTACCTTCTTCCCCCCTCTCTCCTCCCACCTCTCTCTCTCTCTCTCTTCATCTCTCTCTCCCTCCCTACCTCCCTCCCTCTCTCCCCCCCTCTCTCACTCTACCTGCGCATTGTGCTGCTGGCTCCTGTCGATGATTCCCTTGCTGGCCGTTCCGATCAGCATCGCGCGTTCCCGACCCAGAGACGAGTCGCCCTCCTGTGAATATGTCATGGTTGAATCATTGCTGTACAATCCACTACGTTACACGACGAATGTAACGATCTCTCGTCCTAGCGCATGTACTAAGAGCTCTCAGCAAGTTAAGGGGGTTCTTAGCTACTCCGTAGACCCGAACGCTTGTTCGGATCTCTGCGCTCTCCGTGAAAGCACGCTATTTCGTTTTCCACTCGCGTGTTTGAGCCTTTATCGCATTGATAGACCCACACACGAGCCTTGATCGAAGCGCGTTAGAGGCTCGATAGTGGGGTGATATAAGGTTGATAGAGGGTGCCTCTAACAGAGGCGAGCCTCTATCAACCCTCTATCGCTCGGATTGTAATGTTAGGGTCAAACGCTCGTGTTTGGGTCTATCGATGCTGTAGAGGTTCGATCACGCGAGTGGAAGACGAAATAGTGTGCTTTCACGGAGAGCGCAGAGGTCCGAACAAGCGTTAGGGTCTACCGGTTAGCTAAGAACCCCCTTAATTAACGCGATTCTGAATAAACATTTGATTGACTGACAATGAGTTTTAGTGACTTGCACCTACGACTCTTCGTTTCTTACGAGGCACGATTATGTTTGCGAAAACACACATCGACTTTGACCTTTACATTGACTACTTCACGATATGCAGCAGGTGCACGACTCACTCGCAAGAGCGCCAGCTCCTCATATGTGATTCCCTCCAGAACGACCGACTGCGGCCCGGCGGAGGTGGCCCCGGACAGACGCGTCTCCTGCACATCTCTCTCTCTCTCTCTCTCTCTCTCTTTCTCTCTCTCTCTCTCTCTCTCTCTCTCTCTCTCTTTCTCTCTCTCTCTCTCTCTCTCTCTCTCTCTCTCTCTCTCTCTCTCTCTCTCTCTCTCTCTCTCTCTCTCTCTCTCTCTCTCTCTGTCCCTCTCTCTCACTGCTTCCTCTCCTAGGACGCACCTTGATTTCTCTCTGTCTCTTCTTGAACTCTCCCGAATCGCCGGCAGGCGGCGCGAATTGATGCGTGGATATCTTCACCGGCGTGCCGTTCAACGAGGTCGACGTCTCGGGGATCCACTAGATATCAAATATTCAAACATGCGAAAAGGGATGCTTATAACTTTGAGCATTAGATATTGACATGCGAATAACGACACAATCACACTAGGGACTAGGATGTGGTGTTGGGTGGTGTTTCTAATATTGAAAAAAACGCGAATGTTCAAATCACTACCTTGGTGATTCTTCGCGGCGTGTCCGTGTTCGTCTCCAGAATCTCGACTCTCTGAGAACAAACAAGTATAAAGTCCTCTCCAATTCTCAAGGAGCACAAGTTGTGCGCAAGCACGTTGTATACGTTGTGGCAAACAATTTACGAGACCTGCATCATGTTTGATGACTAGGACATCGGTCAAGGACTGCTTTCGTATATTTCCAATTGCTCTGCTTGCGCGCAACCTATGCAAAACCGCCAAGGCGCGCGAATGATGCGTAGATATTTCAATTGGAGAATTGGCGGGAACTTTATGTAATTTTAAAATAAGATTTACCTGGTAGTTGTTGGGAGAGTGCGTCCATCTCGCAGACTCGCGCATGAACGAGAGACGGTGGTGGAACGGGTCGTCTACCTGAACACGGGGTTAGAGAGAGAGAGAGAGAGAGAGAGAGAGAGAGAGAGAGAGAGAGAGAGAGAGAGAGAGAGAGAGGAGGGGGGGGGGGGTAGCGCCACTCACCTCTCCGTACCCCACCGTCACCCCCGGCTCGGCGACCTCGTCTATTATGAGCGACTGCGAAAGGGAGGCGCGTGGCCGCGGCGAGTGCCGGTACACGTGGCCCGACCGCATGCCCTGTGCACGGGTACTGTATGCCTTTCCGGCGGTTACTGTATTCCTCAGGGTTACTGTACTCCTTCTCAGCGTTACTGTATTCCTTCTCAGGATAACTGTACTTCTTAAACCACGAGTCTCGTGGGGGAAAAGAGCATACTAATCGTCGGATAAACTATTTAGTAATTAATAATTATGTCACAATATACTCACGGCCATGTCGAGCACGCGCATCCACGCCTCCCACTCCACCTCGCTCGCCGACGGGGCAGCCTTGTACGGCGAGGCGGACGCTGAAACATTCCCTCATCATGTGTCTTATTGTGGTCAGTCTTTCCAACACCCAATTGGTTACGCAAGACGCGTGTCCCGAAGCAGTTGCGATTCCACTTCAGTACCCATTGTATTCCTAAGCCTTTCATAGTTGTCATGCTATCGTCAACAATCCTTGAACAAAAACAATAAAGCCCATTCGTACCTGATCGCGCGTTGCGGTACGCCCTCTGCACCGTCTGCTCGTCGGGAATCACGAGGTTCTCGAGGCCCACACGGGATGCGCGGATCTGAAAGCAACTTTTTGTAGTTTACTTTTTATCGTTGCAGGTTTGCTTTCAAATAGTCAACGTCTATTGTCGAACGCAGTATAACAGTAATTGAGTACCTATTAACCGTGTATCCATTACCTGTGTTCCTGTGTATAATTATCTCTCACCTGTGTCTCGCAGGCGTTGACGGTGAGTCGCGCGAGGTGCCACGCGCACTCCGTCGACTCGGCCGCGATCACCACGCCGTTGTTGCGCAGAATCACAATCTGCAATTTGAATTTCCCTTTGCAGAATTCCCTTTGTATTTCTTCATGTTTTGCAAACTTCTCATAAGGAAGCTTGAACCTAGGTAACTCCAAACGTCCCTGTGCCTTTAAGCCGATAAAACAAAATGGATAATCTTCTCACATGATTATCTCCCAGCTCATCGGCTAGCTGTTTCGCGTCGTCTGCATCGATTTTACCCTAAAAAATAAAGGCTCTACAACATTCTGTGAAAATCCGCACCTGATAGTCGAAATAAGACACTTTTCCTAGTTGCATCGCCTCGCGACTCAGCGGGAGCAGACCGCATTTCATAGACGAGACGGCGGTTACCTGCAATTTGAATGTTTTTTTCTTCAAATCTTTATTTTTATTTCATCATCCGATAATCGAAGCTTCATTTATTTTCCAAAAAAACATGTTACAGCGTATTTAGGGAAGTCATAAATCATCCGAAAAAAAAAACGCTGTAACATGTTTAGGACGCTGTAACATGTTTTTTCCGAAAAAAAAACATGTTACAGCGTGTTTAGGGGAGTCATGAATGAAATTTAAAAAAAAAACAGAGACTGACCACACTGCTCTGAAGATGTACGACGCAGACGGCGGCGCGGCGCGCGGAGTGCACGGCGGCGTGGATAGAGAACGCGACCTGAAGGAGAGACAAGTAAGTAGAAATCAAACTATAGTCAGAAGTCTGTGACGTCATCTGATCCAAATTCATTGCATTCATCGATGGACCCCTTGTAAGCAGATAGCGACTTGTACTCGAGAGCCTTAGGTCAGTCCCCTTATTGGCTAGGTCGACGGTTGTATAATTCGAATCTGCTGATAAACAAACTTTTTCTCGAACTCGACTCTCGCTGGCCAAAGATGCTCAGAAACCATCAGAGTGGTTGCTCACACGCAGAAAGATGACCCAGAAATATCTCCGACCGTACCCCCACTTTTCTCAGGAAGCGCCACTCACCTCATCCTGTCCGAGCTTGGTGATGCCTCCGTCCACCACATCTCCTGTCAGCGTGGACTTGAGCAGCGACCCGGCGGTCACCTAATAGTTCATACGGTTCACTATCCCACAGATTATTCTGATTATATACCTCACATGTATAGAGTATAGAGGTATAGTCAGGTATAAATAGAGGTACAATAAGGTATAAGTAGAGGTATATTCAGGTATAGAGGTATAGTAACCACAGACTAAATATACCTCACTACTCCACAGCCCGTACGGCGCCGCCAGAATGTGGTCGTCGGCGAGGCGATACTAGAGTACTTTATTCTTTATAATATTCTTTATCTGACAAGAGACACAGTAACACAAAACCTACAATTGAGACGTGATCAAAGGGCAAGAGCGGAAAGAAAACGAGCTGAGACGATCGAATCTCGCTACTTATGGAGAGCTCTTCAGTCCTTTTGTGTGACGTCATCATTGTGTAACTATCTAACCCTCTGACCGTGCAGTGGTCGTGGCTGGCTGGGGCGGCGGCGAGCGAGCCGACCAGCCGATACAACGACGCCAATTTGCAGCGCGCAATCTGAGAAGAGTTGACATGGTTATGATGATGTGGTCTTTACTCTTTACCCTCTCGTCGCGCGCGCACTCTTCGGATTTCACGTCCGCAATAGGGATGGGAGGGCCTGGAAATGATAAGTCTGGTTTTCTAACAGCAGTTAAGTATCCTAGACAAGGTCATGCATATGTGTTTAAGGTATTTTAACAGTAGTTTTTTGTTGTTGTTTAAAATAGGATTGCTTACCGACGTGCTGCAGGCTGGTTGACATCGTTGCGGGCATCACTAGGTCACCGAGGGTGCTAATTGGATCCGAGACGACGTTGTTGTTTAGCTGCTTGATTTTCTAAACACAGGTGGTACAGGGGAAATTATGTAATCGAACCTCCTCCAATTTTTCGCAGAAGCTTTTTGACTCGAGCAGCTCTTGAACCCTCTTACGTCGACCCATCTCGGAAAGATCCTCCTAAAAAAGAATATAAAAAGAAAAACAAGTATTTCATTAACATCCTTTACAACAAATAACTTGTATACCAAATACGCGTTGTACTCTACTCTTAATGGGCATAGGTTTCTGGAATTAAACGCACTTTGATTACAGCCGGTCTCTGCAGGTCTCGAATATACTCCGGGTCGTCCCTATCCCTCAGCAACCGATCCACCGAGCGACTCATTCTGGGAAGAGTCGCCATCCTGAAACAATGGATTGCAAAATACATACATATTGAAATCAACATGGGTCATATATATGTGTCAAACTGCATTTCAACGATAAATATTGAAAAAGCAAAGCAAGGCACAAAATATGGGGTCATCACAGCGCCAGTTGACATTACGCCTCGCTAACTCGCGGTGACATTTTAATTGCCACAATCTATCGTCATATCACCCTCACACATTGAGCGCAAAGAGCAACTGCGCCGAAAAAGGGACTCAATCCGCATAGGGATAAGCGGAACGGAAATATGGATTTGAGAGGAGGAGAAGGAGAAGCGGTGTACATAATGTCCATATAAGAACGTTGGTGTGGTGTGTTTGAACAGGCATTGATCGATGCGCGATGTGTGATTCTGTATGCAGGCAGCGACGTGTATGTGTGTGTGGCGTGGGAGCACCAATTAAACACGACAAGCTAGAAGCTAGAGAGAATAGAGACGGACACATGTTATTGAAAGTGCACCACTATTCAGCCTAATATCATAAAGGCGCGGTCAGTCTCTTCGAATACATAGCCGAAATCAATCGAAAGCTTGAAAAACTTTCACAACTATTTCGAAAGCGTTTGGAATACTTTGAAGTAATTCGAAGACACATCAGAAGGGAAGGCGTAGTAAGGTGGGAGTGGTTAGGAGGCCATTCGAAGTAGTTCGAAGAGACTGACCTCTACATAACAAGCTGAGTACATATGAAATTGTGAAAAATAGATGAATTAGTAGAAACGTACTGCCAGGCAAGCACGTCTGGACAGGGTGGGGGGCGCGACATGCGAATTAATGAGATTATCATTGCGCAACGGCGCGCACAATAGTGCGCGAGAAGAGGGCACACATCCGATTGCAGCCATTGAGCGAGAGCTCATCGAGACCACTGACGTTTCCTTATTAGGAACGGGCGTGGCATCGCACCGAAGCGCATATATCCAAGTTGCACAATGTAATTTCAGCGCAGCGCAATTCGGGAGGAGGCACAATGAATGCACTCTCTCTCTCTCTCTCTCCTTCTCGAGTACACTCGATAAACGGGATGCAGAGCAACCTGGAGCCGCTATGCCCCGCAGATATGCACATTGAGAGAGAGAGAGAGAGAGAGAGAGAGAGAGAAGAGGATCCCCTTATAAGGGAGGAGCCTTCTCGTTGCTGCCGAGCGCTTGACTTTGCAAAAAAGACGACGACGACGCTATGAAAAAGCGGCGGCGGGAGATGAGCCATCGATTCCGGCAGGGGAGAGAAAGTGAGAAAAATGCCGGGACGTCTAAATGTAGTGCATGTCATTAATCCATTCGTCTAGAAGGAATGTGGGCGGACGTCGAAGAAGAGAGAGAGATTACAGCCGTAGTGATTTGCATAACAGTACATGGTGGAAAGGGGAGGGGGTGGTATTCACGGAGGCAGATGGCGCAATGACGAATTGACGACTGGTTCCGGAAAGCGAGAGGGAGAGGCTCCCACGGGAATCTATGTACAATCGACAGTGTCGAGACCGGTGCCGAGAGCCTGTGTCAATCAGGAGGGTTGGCGAGAATCTTCTCAAGACCGCCACAGCCAAATTGGCAGTCTATTGATTCACATGCAAAAACACGCGGCGGACAATGCGCGAAAAAAGAGGTCGAGAGAGGAGATGCGCGGTTGGCAGAACGAAAAGAGGGAAACTGAAATGGAAGCGGTAGAAAAACGACACGCGTCTCACACAAGAGAGACCACCTCGAGGGACGAGCTTTTCCATGGGAGGAAATGATAAGCCTCGCAAACGCTGACATGCTGCACGTATAAATTCAATTGTGTGCCTCGACTCTCCGGATGCGAACCTTTGACCTTTGACCCCTCATCATATCTGGATTCATGAGTTCATCTATACACATCGACCCGCACCTAGCATTCACTCGCTGGCCCTGATCTATCCTGCCAGATGATTTCTCTCTCTTCTTCCCTCTCTTTTTTATTTTCCTCTCCGCTTCTTTCTGTGGGGGCGGTGTTGACTGGAGGATGCAAGAGCGCATCCGCCTGCCACCCTGCGCTCTCTCACCCCACAACACACTCTCCCCTTCTCTCTCTCTCCCTTTCTCGATTGCCTCGGGGGTGATCTCAGCTTGATCGCCTCATTCGTCCGATGGATCCCGTCGTGCGTGCTAGGTGAGTGCAGGTTAGATATGCAAATGAGCTCCTGTATGTCTCAGGCATCCGTGCGTCATCCCGCGCTCTCGCTCCATCGAGAGGTGCGGATCCTACGTCGGCACCCTGTCCAGGTGAATTTACTTGTAATGTGTCGCAATGATAATTTGTTAGGGTCTCGTCCGTTCCCAACCTTTCTACGCTTCGTGTGAGCGACAACCTGCGCCACGGACCCACTCTTCACAAGTACAGGAGGGACTTTGACTCGGTGCGTCAATTAAAATTCTTACTAAAACAACTTGAAATTTATTTATGAAACATGTCACCTGTACAAATGGTAATGCTGTGTGGAAAGGTTATCAGCAAAACATTCGCAACGAGCAGGGTTCGAACCTACGCGGGCAATGCCCATTGGATTTCAAGTCCAACTCCTTAACCACTCGGACATCGTTGCACGCGGCAGTGAACAGTATATTGCGAGTTGTTGTGACAACCGCCCATAGAGTGGCGCACGCGTCAATTACCATTATGTTATCACGATATCATCTTATCGATCAGCTGATTGAATGTTCAGCCTGGTTGTAACACGCAGGTCGCTTCGCTTCTTTCTCTCTATCTCTCTCTTTCTCGCCATCCCCCCTCGCATGAGAGAGAGAGAAAACAACTCAATCCTCTCACTCCGCCTTCGATTACGTGAACGCGTGTGTAATAGACACGAGGCCTGGAGGCCCACGCATTGTTCGCGCATTGATCGAAACACAAACAAAGCAAACAAACAAACAAACAAACAAACAAACAAACAAACAACAACAAACATTTTACAGCTGGACGATCAGTTCCACGACCGCATCATCTACCACTCGCCGTTCTACTGGCCCACCTACAGGTACAGTATCCTATCGCTACCTTCCGTATCCTACCATATCCTACCGTATTCTTTCAGGTACATGGCGCGCCGTCAGGCCTACGTCGACCCCATTCCCCGCACGCCCGGACACGAGCTCGCCTCCTTCCAGTGAGTATCGAAAACTACAAGTTTTGTTTCAGAAGTCGGAATATTTTTCTCGACTAAAGTAGCACACAATATCGTTTACGTAAAGTACATATGTACAGTGATACAAGCAAGAACACAAGTTTCATTGTCCAGTGGTAGCGTACGTGCTATTAGTAATGCGAGCTTTGTCCACACGATGGATTAAAGAAGAACTCCGGGGAAAGAGTCACCGGCTCAAAACATTAGCGCGCCCGGAACAAGATTTTGGCGGGAAACCGCGAGTACGGCAGCGGTGGGCAGCGGACTGAGGCTCCGCCCTCGTCCAATTAGGCTATTTGGTCAAAGGAATCGTCATAAATAATTCAAAAACGTAACTTTTTGAAGCCTCTCAGAATTTTCATTGCCAGAATCGTGTTCCTAAGTATCTATTTGCCCCTATTGACCGGCATTCCTATTTTCCCCGGAGTTCTTCTTTAACTCTCACACACATCACTCATTCGCTGCAGGTCCCGCTTCAAGTGGTACAACGACTGGCTGAACCCCACGTACTGGCGCCGCCACCGCGACCCGCACTACGACCAGCCTCTCTGGAACTCGTGGAAGTGAGCCGCATCTGAACGTTCATCTGATCAACTGATCAACTGATTAACTGATCAACTGATTAACTGATCATCCGAACATCTCATCATGTTCACCTGATCAACTGATCAACTGATCAACTGATCAACTGATCAACTGATCAACTGATTATCGCATCCGCGTCGTTTGCAGGCCGTGGCAGTACGACAGCCAGAACGTGAAGCGCGCCATCGACATGTACCGCAACGGACACATCTCATTCGACGTGAGTGGCCCCGTCTTCACAGTATTTCAGACTGCATCGTTTCAAAATTGGGGAATATGAGTCGAAGAAACGTCGAAAAAACGTCGAAGAAACGAAATAATGAAATATGATCGAAATTCGTCGAAGAAACGCATCCGAAAAGTCGACGCCCACAGTTGAATGTGTCTCCATGACACATCAAAATGTCGCAGACAAATTCTGACGGTCTTTCTGTTGATGAGTCTGGCCTCTCCTTGAAACTTGAAGCTGTTTGGACATGTGTCGGCAGACAGCGACCAGAACATGTCGATTATATAACCAGCATAAACTCGATTATAATATTTCAATCATGGACGTTAGACAAGCATTTTAAACATGAGACATGTACATGTTACATTTCCTGTTGTGTTACTGTGTCTCTAAAATTTCTTGTCAGATAAAGATTATTATGTTAAACATTACTATCATTTCTCAGACGCTCGACAAGAAGTGGATCGAGCCGAACGCTCTCGGACGCGCCACTCGCGACTGGAACGACGTCTACGTGCCGGCTGGTGAGGGTCCCTTTCTCTCTCTCTCTCTCTCTCTCTCTCTCTCTCCATCTTTTCTGTCTCTTTCGTGTCTTCTCTCCTCCCGTCAGTTCACCTTATGTGTTCCTCGACACTTTCACATTTGATTTTTATTATTGCATGACGTGTCACCACCACGTGCCTAACTATTCTCCCCTTTTTTCAGCCCGCTACGGCGCTCACCGCTACTACTACCAGTTCGAGCGATAAGCTCGCGTCCAGTCTTCAAGAGTGTCATATCGCATAAGTTATCTCCCCCCAGTTTCCATTGATCGAACGCCCCCCCCCCCCCGCTTCTAGCCCCCCACCATCCGACGTCGATGTAAACATGTGTGTGCGATGATAAAACCTATACAAACTATGTGTTGGAAACAAAAATGGCGGAGTGGCATTGGGCGATATCAAGTAATCAAAGTGGCGCGTTATCAGGGCGTCGTCGCCGCGCTTTTATGGGTTCTGCGGGGCGACGTGGGGAATGACCGGACCATCACGATATCTCTCTCTCGACTCTCTCATCTTTCTCTGCGAGAAAGCACACGACTTTCTTCCGGAATGTATTTGTTTGTTTGTGTGTTTCACAATCGCTTTTGGGGTGTCGCTGTACGTGTTAGTTGCTTCGGTGTAGTGGGATCGGGTATCGGGTATAGATCTCGTTTACCAAGCAGCGAAACTTATTGCGAGCATAGAACTATAGACATCGTTGTCTACCATTGTAGATGTTCCCGTCGGCGTCTCACCACGTGATGACCCCCGTGGAGTCGTCGCGGGAGATGCTGCACAACTACATCCGCGCGCTCGCCAAGAAGGACATCAAGAAGATACTCACACCCGTCAAAGACGGCCTGCTCACCGAGAACTCCATTCTCTACATGAACACACAGTCAGTTATAGCTTTACATGTAACATAGTCAGGTGAAACACGCAGTCGGTTATGAAACACACAGTCAGTTCTAGTTTCATATGTTAGTATTTAGTCTGTGTGTGTTATGTCACAGGCAGGTAAAAATCGTTATTATAAGTATCGTTTTTTTAAGAAGTGAGTGTTAATTCGTTTCAGATACTTTTCCGTCGACCATCTCATAGTGCCGATCACAGTGCGCGACTTTTTGGAAGAGGTCGGACCAGAGTGGAAGAAATGGCTGCACACAAGTGAGTCACGCTACTGGTAAACCTGCAGATAATAGTTTACAGTGATACGCATGAATTTTCGCACAAAACAAAACATTTAAGGCTAAGTAATCACATTTACGTTTGATCACAAATCGTTCTCACTCAGCAAGTGAATGCTACACATTTTCCCGACGTTTCTTTCTTTCTGGCATCATCGGGGAACAGAAAACATTTAAAGATATAATTACGTAATAAGAAAACAACCATCTCGGATTACCAGTAGTGCTCGTTTCTAGTCAAGGACAAGCACGAGCAGGATGCGAACGGACACTGGCACCACTCGGAGGACATCATCTCCAGCGAGCAGATGAA